>CAHIKZ030000725.1:185000-370000 GCA_903632075.3 Acanthosepion pharaonis | reverse complement strand
AGAAACTAATTATAGATATCTTTCCTCCAAGCAGAGTTTGCAGTTTTGGGGTTGATTGATGTAGGCAGAGGTTCTTTTATTATTTTCATTGACACACACACACACATATATATATATATATATATATATATATATATATATATATATATATATATATATAGTTGGATTGGGACAGGGCGTATATGCGCATCCATGTGTAGTTGCGTACAAACTGGTTTACCTGCATACCAACAAACTGAGATAGATAGATAGATAGATAGATAGATAGATAGATAGATAGATAGATAGATAGATGAATAGAATAGATGCATACCAAAAATATGAGATAGATAGACAGATAGATAGATATACGGACTGAGATAGATGTATACAAAGAAACTGAGATAGATAGATAGATAGATAGATAGATAGATAGATAGATAGATAGATAGATAGATAGATAGATAGATATAAATGCATACCAACAAACTGAGATAGATAGATAGATAGATAGATAGATAGATAGATAAACACACTGAGATAGATGCATACCAACAAACTCAGATAGATAGATAGATAGATAGATAGATAGATAGATAGATAGATAGATAGATAGATGCATACCAACAAAATGAGATAGATATATAGATAGATAGTTAGATAGATAATCAGACTGAGATAGATGCATACCAATAAACTTAGATATATAGATAGATAGATTGATAGATAGATAGTTAGATAGATAGATAAACAGACTGAGATAGATGAATTCCAACAAACTGAGATAGATAGATAGATAGATTGATTGATAGATAGATTGATTGATAGATAGATAGATAGATAGATAGATCTTCTTCTACTCTATTTCTTTACCTTCTTTAAATCCAGTCTTATTTTATTCTCTTCGTTTTCACATCTTTTCAAATCATTTCTTTTACCTTAAAAATCTTCTCCCGTAATTTTTTTTTTAAATAACTGGGTCATTTGGTGCATGTATCACTTTGCTTGGCTGCATTTCTATACCTGGGCATTCGGAAAAAAAAAAAGAACTCTACCATGTGACACAAACACACATTTAACCCCCCCCCAACTGCACACAAATCCTGCCCAATTTCACGCAAGCTACCATTTTCGGCAATTCTGAGAAGACATGCATATTATCATTCCAAATATTGATCGCGTTCTTTTTGCTTAACTTCCGTAATGTTGTTATGAGTTTTTTTCAGGACTTTCATTTCATATGCCGTGTCCCTTCAGGACGTAGGCGATCATGGCTTTCCACTCCCCCCTATCCCTTGTAGCTCTCAATAAGTTTTGTCCATTTGCTACTCACCCTAGACCCAGTTCTTATATCCACTTGCTTAAGCGCACTAGGTATGTCACGCGTTGCTTTCTCTTGTCTCTCTTTCCCTCTATTCCAACCTGTGAGTATCAGATTCTCCTTGCCCTCCTTTCTCATTACGTTTACCAGAAATTTCAGCTGCCTCTTCCTAGTGTTAAGTATAAGCTTCCTCCTTGTTTTCATCCTCTCCAAAACCTTATCGTTGCTCACACGCTTGGTCCATGATATCCTTAGCATCCTTCTGTTGAACCATACCTCGATTGTCTCGAGTCTCTTCTTCATCTTTGACTCCACTGTCCAACGTTCGCTGTCGTAAAGGAAAACAGATATTACGTAGCAGTTCACTACTTTTTTCTGTGTTACCAAAGAATTCCTCCTCCTCTATCCTAATACTTTGGAATAGGTCTTTCTTGTAAAATTTGATATAAGTCATTTTCATTGCAAGAAATATTCGGACTATTGATATGATTCTTTTTATTTAACATACATTCTAATAATTCACTCTAATAATTTTAAGAGGTTTTCCGAAATACTGATTGTATTCTTTTTATTTAATTTTTGTTTTATTTATTTAAGATATCTTGTAAAATTTGATAAAAGTCATTTTCCTTGCGAAATCTGTTCTGACTATTGATTCTTTTTTTTTTAAGATAAATTCTAATAATTTGATGTAAGTCATTATAATTACAAGAGTTTCTCCGAGTCACTGATCACATTCTTTTTATTTAAGGTACCTTGTAAAATTTTATGTAAGTCATTTTTATTGCAAGAGATGTTTAGGGCTGTTGATATAATTCATTTTATTTTACATTACTATCATTATAATTCCAAAAGGTTTTCTGGACTACTGATCGCATCATTCTTGTTTAAGATGAATTCTTTAACTATCGAATTAATTATTTTGTTTATTTCTTTATATATTTGCTTTAGTCGCGAGCACACCATTCCAACCAATCGATTCAACGATATCCTTAAATTTATAATTCGAAGAAAAGTTTAATCTTTTTTAAAACATATCAACAAAGATTATACTGATATCCCTGGGATGATCTCTAAATAATAGATAGGCAAGCAAGTGAGAAAAATTGAATGTATTAACGAGTATTTGGCCGGAATTGATTTTGATAGGGTGGGAATTTATTTATTTATTAGAAAAAAAAAACACTGGAGTGTATATCAGCGTGGATAAAGGCGTTGGTTAGATCCAGTGACAGGACCCAAAGAGTGTGAGTTCAATACCTGGTTAAAGCAGTGGAGAACTTTCAGAGGAGAATTAACAGGAGATAACTGACATCCATTAGACATGGCACGTGGAACTAGACCAGTCTACTCCAGTGTGCGAAATAAAGGGTTCAGTTCGACATTCCAACCACCTGAAGAAGGCCGGAGCGTACAGCGTCCGAAACGTTGTAATAAATATGGCGACAAAGATGAGCACAATAGTCCGAATAATGTAAATAATATGGGATCACTAAAATTGCACGGATTGTAATGATTTGAATCGGCGATATCAGAGTTTCCCAATCTGGGCGATATCGCCCACCAGCGGGCGATTTCAGACGTTGGGTGGGCGATGAGAAACTGAACAGAAGATTAGACGATTGAAAATTTTAGCGGGCGATATAGGATTTTGAGTATTAAAAAGTTATTTCAACATATGCTACCCGGTAAAAATCTTGAAAGGAGATATGCTATGAAGTTGTATAAAAAAAGAGGAAGGTTATATGAGAATAACTGAGTCACGTTCCTTGATAAGTTATAAATATTCACACAAATTAAGAATACTTTTGTATTTTCTATAGTTTTGAGAAGGATCATTAATATTCATATAAACTCTTCATAACATTTCTTTTTCAGAAATAAATCACCTGTAAGAAGACCAAGAAATACAAAAATATTCCCTGAATTTTTATTAAATGCGAGTAGAATATATTCATTTCAATTTTAGAATTGTGAACAAAAATATGACGGCTACAATTTTAGCAACATAAGATAAGCAGATGACACTGTTGATAGCAGGCACTGGAAGGAAACTACAAAAACTATTACACAAGATAGTAAAGGAAAGCAAGAAGAAAGGACTAAACATCAATTGCAAGAAGATGGAATGCATGGTTGTTAGTAAAAGGAACAGTCCAACATGCAAATCCCAAATTAGAGATGCCAAACTCAAATAAGTAGAACAATTTAAATATCTGCGAAGTATTTTAACAGAGGATGAAAAGTCCGACACTGAGATCGGAAGACTTCTTTGATCAGCACAGGCCACTGGAGAAATGGCTGACGAGATATCTCGCGAGAAATTTCATTTTCAGAAATGGCTGACGAGATATCTCTTCGCGACGTCTACCCCTAAAACTGTTCGGTGTCCGCTGGTCGCTAAGAATCACTCGAGCGGCCAAGTGTGATGCATACTAACTGGGGGAGAGTTTTATTTCTCGAAGCCCCTGGCTTTACTAACAGAATTTTTTTTTTACTTTAGTTTGCCCAATGCAAGTCCTAAGAACCACTCAATGCAGAGCATAACTTTGTGAGATTCACGTAACGACGTGGAGAATGGGGAAGGATGAAGTACGAAGTGAATATTATGAGGATATTTAGGATAGACATCGATTTGGTGATAGATTTGAAGTGGTTAAGATTTGTATTGGTCAAGGTGGCATCATCTCGCGAGACTGTCCCACAAAGTAGCAATTCTGGTGAAGAAGATTTCAAAATGGAACATACTCCTTACCCAAACAATACGAAAGGAATGGAGATGATTTAAAACTGGGACTATTGGTATGGCCGGTCCTAGATATTAATGTCTGAACTTGTGAAACCAACGAATGTAGCTCGTTTAGACATTTACCATAGTAATAGTAATAGATTAGTCAGAGGCAAGTAACTATTTTTTTCTGTGGGATATGGGTTGCAGGGTGGGAAATAATATTTCGTTCATGCTTTGAATATTACTACCATATATAGCCTGCTTCTCCTTTTATATATTTAGAGATTCTTAATAAAATCCAGAGAAGAATCAGTAATATTATTGGTCCGGACCTGGCATCTCGGCTTCAATCACTTTCCCACCGGCGTTATATAGTTTCCCTGTGTCCTTTCTCTAAATACTTTCATGGTACCTAGACTTTATGAATTTAATTGCAGTACTAAATTGACGATCTAATCAGATCATGGTTAAATTGACTAGATGTGTCGCCCAACACCATTCCGAGTCGTCCAAGACTTCCAACACAGCGACTGGTCGCTTCGATCTCAGATCTGCCCTATCCCAAGTTGTGATTTAAGTTTTGTCATAAGGAGGCAAAGATAGAATCGTCACAGGTTATCTTCGTGTTGGGCTGGTCCAAGCGGGGCGAAGACGTACAGGAAAAAAATAACACTCGAATAAACTGAACAAAAAGTAAATATTGTTTTTATATCATTCCTTCGTACAATAATCGGAAGTGATATTGTGGTTGACTTGGTAAAGTTTGGTCTGCTGTTTTGGTAAAGTTCGGCACAAGGTTGAAGTCGGGGGTTCTCTTCGAGCAGATACTCACGCGGGGTGTATCACGACCGGTGGCTGAACGAACTTCTGCCGTCTCTCTCCCGTCTTTGTATTTATTGACGTTCGCTCAAACTGGCGTGGTCCACGGCGAGAATTCTGTAAATCCCCCCTTTGTTGCCAGCTTAATTCATAATTTTGTGGAATTCCCTTCTTCCACTCTCTCTTATTATCACCTCCCACTGAACTTCCTCAATGAGTGAGGGTAGCTCCTCCACCTTCCTTGGTGTCTCAACTCAACTTGCAATCGGGAAAAATTAATTCAATGTTCGCTTTTTACAAAATTACGTTTCCTTGTGCAACCTATATTGAAAATCTATATATAAAAATCTATATAGGTTGCACAAGCCATGAATTTAAAAAGCGTTTCAACCAATATCAAAGTTCATTTAGGATAAATAGATATAGAAATCAAACACCTCTCTCGAAATACTTCTGGCACCTAAAAGAATCCAATAAAACACCTACAGTAAAATGGAAATTAATAAGAGAAGCTAGAATATGTAGGCCATTAAATGACCCATGTTTTTTATGCATACATGAGAAACTATATATTACTAAGTTTATAAAAAATAAAAATTTACTGAATCAGAGAAATGAAATAGCTATTTTTTGCCGTCATTGTCAAAAATTTTCCTTAAATAATATTTAAAAATAAAATTAAAAAATCCAACCTGGTAATATACATGCTTATATTTGATATTAAAAATTAATTTTATATAATGTAAATAATTCTATTACATATACTTGTTTTAAAAAGAAATATACTCTTTAAAAATTAACAGTGAAAATATTTTAAAATTGTAGTAAAATAAAACGTATTCTAACCTAAACATCCTTTAAAATTGTAGTTAAATAAAATGAAACGAATTCTAACCTAAATATATCTTTCAAAGTACTTCTGACACTAAAAAGAATCCAACAAAACATCTAAAGTAAAATAGAAAACTAATAAGAAAAGCTAAAATATGTTAGCCAATAAATGACCCATGTCCTTTGTGCATACATGAGAAACTATATATTACTAGGTTTATATATAAAATATTAAAAAAAATTAAAAATTTACTGAATTAGAGAAATGAATTAGATATTTATGCCGTCATTGCCAAAGACTTTTCCTCAAATAATATTTTGTAAAATAAATTTTTTTTAAAAAGGTGACCTGGTAATATACATACTTATACTTTATAATTTTATATACCGGAAGTAATTCTATTACATTTAATTGTTTTAAAAAGAAATATAGTCTATTAAAAATTAAAAGGAAAAAATATTTTAAAATTGTAGTTAAATAAAACGTATTCTAACCTAAACATCCCCCAAAAAATCTTTAAATATACAAATAGAAAAAATGCCGTAAGAATTTTTGCCGTTAACAATAAATTTTTTAAAAAATCCAGACGACATGCATTTAACGGATGTCAGAATTCATTGAAAAATACATCCCCACCTATCCCTAAACTTAACCCCTTTTTCAAACGTAACTAATAACTGATACAACAAAAGTTAATAAAAATGAACACGCTACTACCCCTTGTCTGAATGATTGGATCTCTCTGTATCCTTGGGAACACTGAATTATGAATTTTTCGTTGCCTTTAAAACTCAGTAAATTTTAAAAAATAAGTTTCTTTAAAATTCGCTTGAGGATGAAATGGAACTAATGTTTTTAATTTAATTACAAAATTAAATTTGAAGCTTTTAGCTTCCATTTTTGAAACATGGTTATTACTGTGTAGTGAAAAAACCATATTTTAAATCAGTTAATTTATAATATTAATGATTTGTTAATTTACATTGAGCACTATTTTGTAAAAAATAAAAATACCAATAAGAAGACCGGATTACATATCTTACTGTTCTTTCTTTTTATTTAAATATATATATATATATATATATATATATATATATATATATATATATATATATTTCTGAGATGAGGTATTATGTACACTATTTACTTCATTCGGTCTACTGTCCTCATCTTTGTCGTCATATTTATTACAACGTTTCGGCCGTTGTACGCTCCGGCCTTCTTCAGGTGGTTGGAATGTCGAACTGAACCCTTTTCGCTCACTGGGGTAGTTCCACGTGCCATGTTTAAGGACACATGGCACAGTGGATAAAGGCGTTAGTTAGATCCAGTGACAGGACCCAAAGAGTGTGAGTTCAATACCCGGTTAAGGCAGTGAAGAACTTGGAGAGGTGAATTAACAGGAAATAACTGATAACTGACATCCATTAAAAACATGGCATGTGGAAAGAAAGTGACTTCTTGATGTTATCGGAGGAGGCGATCCCAGCGTGCTGCACCTTTGGAAAGTGCCTGAAAACCATCCCACGGGTTGACCGAAGCCTTGTGAGTGGTAGACGGAACTTTTGGGAGACGTCGATGACTGTGCTAGCACGGGCACAAGTCATCGTGACCGAGGCTTTGGGTGTGCTAGCCTTGTTCAGATTGTTAATCACCCTATAGAACACGCTTCTCTCCCAGAAACTGTAACTAAGGTCTGCTCAGCGTAGGCGGGCTCTGTGAGTATTGAACAAACACAACACGCATCTGGGCCAGCCTCTGCAACAGGGAGTGGCCAGCTATTAACATTAACTTCATTCATGATCTGATTTGACTCTTGTAAAGATACAGCTTGGCAGAAAAAGTTCTTTTAGACGTAGTACAACAACAAAATCTTTTTATCACGAAATATCAGAGTTTTATTCAAAACGGAGAAATTCTTATCAAGATAATTTCACTAGGTAACAAGGAAGGGGCGTCACTTATTTAGGCGCCCTGTGTGAGGTAATTATTGTCTTGTTTGTTTGTTTTCTTAAATATTTATTCATTTATGTATTTATTTTGCTTGCCGTTGGAATTACCCGTCGAAACTGCAATTATAACAAGCTGTCGACCAGGGATCGTGATGTTTTATTGTTTGTCATTGACTGCTGTTGAGTGTATTTTACAATGATTTAGACGCTGTTTCTTTGTGAATGCGTACGACGCCTGCACTAACCACACCCAGACAATTCCACTACAGACATTTAATTCATATATACTTAACCCTTTTGACACACATACATACGGCTTAGGGAGACACTGATTCTCGTACGACCACCGAAGTTAAGCAACATCACACCACGTCAGACTGAGCTTCCTTGAAAACAAAAAGTCATTATTCGAAATCCTGGCTTTTACGTGGCAATTATCTGTATTACCCAGGACAACCGGTTCATGAATTTGGTTTGTGAATTTGATAAAATAGTAATTGTAAGTTCAATTCCTGGATACCTGAGGTGTGTACTTGAATTCAATGGAAACAGTACAAGCAATAACTTAGTAGTACTAAAACGAGAATAGTACAAGATATCCCGAGATATGAACGAGAACAATCTACCCCGCCTCGTAGATTATATAAGCGGTTCAGTTCGAAATACCCTGAATGTTACTCGGATTGACCCTGCACCTGATGAAGGCCGGAGTGGGGACAATGGTTGAAATGTTGTCATAATTACTGCAAAGATGAAGACATTAGTCCACGTGTAAAGGATAAATGATGCACATTGATTCATAGATCAGATATTATACAGTGAGACTTTCAGAACTAAAGTTTAGCTCAAAATTACGTGTCAAGCTACGAAATTGTTGATCTCACCTCGTTATTTCAGAAAACAGTGACTTGTGACTACAGAATCGATCCTAAATATCTTATCATAATTAAGCCTTTTTTTTTCTTTTCTTTTAGTTTCTTAGCTACATCCTGCCAATACGTCACGACCCTATTCCGTTTTGATCGCAGGGAAATATAGAAAAGACATATCAGAGATTCTATTCAGTTTCTGTGAGAAGAAGAAAGGAGAAGAGCGAGGTGATAACACTTTCACGGGTTTAATGTCTGCTTCAATGAAATGAAAAAGAAACGTAAATTTTAAATACAGGGTCTCCCAAACCTTTTGACATCATTTCGCAGGCCAATAATTTTATAAATTCTTGTTAAAATAACCCTAAATCTTCATAGAAATAGATTTTATATTTAATGTTTTATTTTTGTTATCTCAATGAGAACCTGCCAGAGAGATGGATTGGCATGGTGGAGATGAAGACAGTTTTCTGATTAAATGCCACCACCCCCCACCCCCGCGGTCACCGGACCTGTCCACGTGTGATTTCTTTTTATGGGGATATGTGAAGGGATTGGTCTATGTCTCCACTCCTGTTCTTGCTAGCATTGATGAACTCAAGCAGAGAATTACAAGATAATGTTATCAGAGACATGCTACAACGTGTTTGGCAAGAGCTTAACTACCGACTTGATATGTGCCGTGTCACAGACGGTGCAAATATTGAACACATGAAATCGGTTCCATAATAAACTTATGATATTCAACACCTAAACTGTTCAATTTCATTGAACTAGACTTAGTAATTTTCAGGATAATTGCTTTTAAGATAAAGTCAAATTTTGGGGGACACACTGTATTTTTATTTCTACCCTCTTACTTCTTTAAATAATAACCTATATTCATAACTATTCAGGATTGTTATTGTAATATTTGTTAAAGTTAAGCACAGATATTAAACGATGCACTAGGGGGGGATTTCCACGGGTATTTTATAGTCTTGGAACTCATAAGGAGCTTATGGGATGAATTTAAATAACAAAGCCGTTTAATTTTCACGGATACCACTAACACATACTAATTCATGTAAAATCATCTGTAGTCACTGTTGTTCAAAATCTACAGCAAAATCATTTTCTGAAATACGGGTTAATTGAAGTTTGCTACAGAGCGAAATAGACAATCTACACGAAATGGAATTTGCTTGTTGAGCCGGCGCCCCCGAACGATCGACTTCTCAGCAAGTTCTTGTTACGAATCAAAGAGAAAGATCAAAATCAACAATGAAGGATCAGACATAATTGATCCTCGGCTCATCCGTGTTTAATCCAAAGTTTCATTATTTATTTGCAGCCTTGGTCTTACAAAAATAGAATATAATACAATCGAACGGGGGGAATTGGGGTTATAACATTAAAATCATTGTTTGCCTAGAATCAGTTATTGAACCTTATCATCGCAATCTGTTATTTTATGTATCACTCTTCAACGGTGCCGACGTGGGTGGATACATTGTCAAAATTTGAATAAATATCTGCACAAATTGCTATTGTTGCTAATGGTAATACCACAAGTAATACTGGCCGTTTCCCTCCAAGGAAATATTTGACATTCACTGACCGAACAACCACTACTGCTATAGGTTAAAATTTATAATACTTCTACTTTCTATTAAAATAATTCAGCTTTCTGAAGTCCAGTAGCTGTTATCGTTCTTTCCAGTACTGATGACGGTTTCTTTCCTAACCTTTTGCTTGAAGTTGTGTGGAACGTCAACATTTTCATTATGTCATTATTTTCTCTTCGAGTGACATCCATTTTAGTCGTTGTTGCTGCTGTACGTGGTCCTTAAGTGATATGGTTTCTGTTATATGCTACAGTTCTTTTTTTTTTCTATGTTCCGGGGCCCTTAAGGATGTGACCGAGTGAGGCTCTCCACAATTACCTGTCCTTTGTAGATCTTTAGTAAGTTTTTGCTTGTGTTCTATCTCCTAATCCCTGTTATACCAACAATTTATACAAGCTTTCCTTTGCCTCTCTTGTTTTCAATATGTCATGTGAGTGTCAAATTTTCCAGGCCCTCTTTCTTCATTATGTTATAAAATAAAATAAGACATATCTCGGCTGATTTACAGTCAAATACTCAAGAGCGAGAACCGGATGTAAACGGGACAAAGCCCCGTCACAAAATGACCATTATCTTTCTTTACAAATGTTCCCGACACACGTGTTCCGGTCGAAAAATAAAATAATATTTAAAATGCTCTATTTTTCGTCCAATAAAAATGCTTCCCTCCTAATTATACTCGCTTCGTTTTTCGAGCCTGTTAAGCCATAAAAAAACGCTATAAAAGGGGTCACACGGAAGTTCAACGGGCAGTCCACAGGTGCCCAGAGTAGAGACCTGTCACGGTCAGCTACTGACAGCAAGGGAGCGTCAACCACCGTCAACATGTGTGAACTGCTATGAGAGATCGACCTAGATCCGAAGCCGGCTTATGAGCTTTACCACAAGGTAGCTGTCCCAAACCCACACGTTCCTGTTGAAATAAACCACGTAAATCTATTTCTGCTGTTGTATTTCTTTCTTGCAGCCATACGCTTGTCTATAACAATTATGTGCCATAGAAATCTCAACTGTCTCTGAAGTTAAATATAAGTGTCCCTTTCGTTTCCATTTTCTCGGAAACTTTTCACGTGTTATTTTATGGTATACCTTCTGTCGAACCACATGACTGTCCCCTCAAGTTTCTTCTCCATTCGGAATTACATTTTCCGGCATTCATTGCCATATAGGAGGGATGATATTAAATAAGAATACTCTTTCTTTGTTTCGAATGGCTTCCATCGTATTAAGCCTTTATGTCTTAGCGAGGAATATTCTTTTTTGAACGTTGTGGCCTGGCGCTACAGAAAAAAAAAACTTTATCCAAAAATAGAAACTACATCACTTGAAGATTTTCGATAGCAGCAACGACTAACACATGTAACCCGAAGAAAAAAATAATGACATAATCAAGATGTCGAACTTCCACATGACTTTAAATGAAATGTTAGGAAGGAAACCACTATAAATACTGGAAAGAGCGGACTTAAGAAACTTATTTTCTTGAACGACTGATTTAAAAGAAAGATATTATAAATTTCAACCGAAAGTAACAATAAATGCCGAATGTTTCTTTATATGGAAAGGGCTAATATTACATTAATTACCATTACATTAATTTCTTTTTTTAATATTTGGACTGATCAAAGTGGCGGATTTTTTCCGGACCCGTTTCCCTTGACTTTAGGGTAAACAAAATAGTCGCATGGTACTTGAACGAATCAACAGGAAACGGAACCCACGTGTTGAACTGCGTTACTTACTTTCGTATAGAGACTCCAAGGTATTATGGTGACTGTAGTAAGAGTGTGTTGTTTTGAATACGGAATACTGCAATATGTACTGGTCAGTAATTGTGGCTAACTAAGTTTAATTATAAGACAGAAGACCAGCCTTACCCATCACTCCTTTTGGCCTTGTGCCACATTTTTGTATTTTACGCAAAATAAATATTGCTTTCCTCTTTGGTAGCTTGACCGCATGGATTTAATCGTACTACTAGATTGGTATCTAGGTCTCATCGTTTTAATTTAAGTAGCTAGATGTAACCGTAAGTCCTATTCTAATAGTTTCTTCTCTCGGATTTCTCACCTTTCGAACTCTGTTCGATTTCTTGCTTCCCTGTCACCTATAATCTCGCAAAAATTTAAACGCAACATCAGTCCGCTTCTTCTGTCGTCCTGAATCCTCTTCTTTTTTGTCTCGTCTCCTCACTGACGCCTTTCTCATTTCTTTTCACTTTTAGCAACCTCTTGCGTCTCAGTGGCATTATTGCCTTGCATGACGTGAAAAGATCACATTTATAATTATCCCAATGTAATTTCTGACTGAATTTCTGAGGAATTATGAGTATTTACATTCGGACTATTGTCTTTATCATTGTTGTTGTTATCACAATGTTTCGGCCTTCATCAAGGTGTCAGTCGATCAACGTACGCTTCAGGGATTTTCGAACTGAAACCCATTATTTAATCTACGGGGGTCAAAGTATTTTCATTCCTCTGTCTACATCTAGGGATATATTATCTTGTTCGTATTTATTACTGCTCATTTATAGCTTGCCCTGCTTTCACTGAATTTAGGTCTGTACTACCCTGTACTATATAACTCCTTATCAGATGTCTGGCTGATTAGCTTTGATTGTTCTGTCTGTGTGTATTGTAAAGTTCTATAAATTTGTTACAGGTCCCATCTCTGTAACTGGGTCTGGGTAATGTTCATACCAGTTTCTTGCAGTTCCGTTTCCGTCCAGTTGCATATTTTCCAGTTCAGGTATTGGTCCATTCTATCATGCCGAGTTTTATATTCAATGAAGGCTAACACCATGCAACCTGATACAAGATGGTCAATTGTTTCTGGATATTTATATGTGTGCTTGGTAATTTCTAGTTAGCATTGGTCCTGTACAGCAAGAATAAAACCTTCGGATTAAGCTTTTAACCCTGCACTATGTAACCACTGATGAATACGGGGTTTGTCTCCATCACCTTGTTTGGTACAAGAAGAGTATTGGCCATGAAAGGGTTTATCTTGTCATCGTTTCTACATTTGGTACATTGCATTTGTTTTGTAGTTATCATTAGATATGGATAGCGAATTTTAAAATGATGTTAACCCGATATAACTTAATATCTGTGTTCTTCCATTTCGTATGTAAATTCTGTTGTGTTTGCGACTTTGTTTAGCTGATCTACTAAGCCAGATAAATCTTGCTACATATCAAGCTACACCACGTTAACAAGAATTTAAAACTCTGTGTCCACCGGAAATCAACCAACAAAAACCACCTAATAAATTTCTATTCTCATCATAACAACAAAAATAAAATCCGGCATAATCATCAGATTCTACTTAAATGCACTAAGAATTATTTAGAGGAAGAGGAGAAATTAATTGAAAACAGTTTCAAACATTTCCAGGACCATAACTGTTTTATATTCATTGCGAAACAAAAGGCCCATAAAATATTCGAAAACCAAAAAACGGCCTCTCTTGAAAAATCCAATAAATCAAAAAAATATATCCAACCAATTAACTCTATCACATGTACAATCGAAAAGAATCTATCTAAACTCAATATAAAATTTGTTACTACTACACTGAACACAATAAAAGACAAAGCAATAAGCTAAAACCTAAAAGAAGGAGTTCATTTGTAATAACTGTCGCAAAAATACAAAGGAATTTAAATTTAAAAAAATAATATGAACACAAAAGGAACATTTTGCAAAATAATAAGTCAAATGACTTGGTCGACCACCGTAATGAGACTAATATATATATATATATATATATGTGTGTGTGTGTGTGTGTGTGTGTGTGTGTGTGTGCGTGCGTGTTTGTGTGTGCGTGTGTGTGGTTTTCGGTGAAGCCAGTTTTCAGTCAAATGACATTCACTGTCACCATATATGGTGTAAGGTGTAAAAGGTTTAAAGATCCTTGCTTTAGAACATATTTTGATGTAGAACTACCTCAGCCAACTCGTATGTTTTTCTTGAAAAAGAAATCTATTTTACTCGTGTCGGTTGGACTGATTTGCTTGAATTTTTTTTTCTTTTATGGAACAACCATATTTGTTTTACTAACTTTAGAAAATCTTTCAGAAAAAGAAAATCCAAAAAGTTTAACAAATGTTGATTTTTTAAGGGAAGCTTAGATGTGACAAACGGCCAAAAGTATGGGATACCCAGTGGGGATCGAACTCACTATTCAGTCGTAACGGATTTAGCAAGAAAAGCTTGCTAATCATTACACCACGCCGAGGTACCGCAAACACGTCGTGAATGAGTGTGACTAAAATAAATGTATTATTTATAATCCAATTCTAAGGTAAAACTAGACGCTGACTTTACGTCGGTCAGGATGACAGCGGAAGTTCGATTTACAATTCTGACAAAATTTACTGCATTGCGTTTCTAAGCCCCCAAAACTGCTTCTTTGAGAATATACATTTCAAACATTTATGTCAGGAAACCCTCCGCTCAGCGATCCCATGACATTAGCTCACTGACTTGCATGCGTAGCTATGGGACCCAGTTTACCCAATTAGGCTAGATATCTGTTGATCCGCCCATCAACAGGTCTTGCTTTTAATCCTGCTGTGTGTTTAGAACAACTCCTCAACAGAAAAAGCCTGGTGGGAGGACCGATTTTGTCGCCTGACCTAATAGGGCTTCGTAGACTGTAAATTCAACGGAAAGGGCGAAGGGTTCCGAAAGATGGAATCACCAGCCACGTTGTCTGTGACCAAGTCAAGCCATCAAGTTGGAGGTTTCATTTGGAGAGGGATGGTCTCCACCAGGTCTGTTTGCCCATGATACACTAAGCATACGTCTATAGATTCCAATCCAGGCATGTGGAAAGAATTGGTCAGATTCTCATCTACGCAGTGACCCTTCGATCACACCTTGATCATGTGTCTGATGATGATGATGAGGAGGAGGAGGAGGATTTCGAAGAATTATCAAGAATTTCGACAGGTTGGCTATTTCACAGATTACGTTTAAAAAAAGAAAGCTATTTCCGTTCGACCAGTTAACAAAACACATTTACACATTCCATGCTCTATCTATCTCTTAACTATATCCTTAAGTGCTGGGTGTATTTGATTATGTATAAACGATGCGTATGACTTTATTATTGCACGTATATATGCTTGTGGGAGTGAAAATGGTGCACAAATGTACATAAATTCATCTGTTGCATACCATAAGCCTTTTGAGGAGGTACAATTGGATAAATTATATACTTGGGTAAACTAAAGATAAGATGGCTGACTAAGAGAAATGCGACCCACCCTGAACAGGGTTTCTCAGTTATTGCTCGACACACGTTTCCGCGGGCGCAACGTCGGCTTTTTCCGTCAACCTGATTGGTTATGTTTTGGTCACAAATTTTCATTAGCCAACATTTGTTATGCGAGAAACTAACAATCCTGAAAAAAATCAAGACAAGTCACTTAGATCTTGATAAATCTGGGCGAAAAAAATCAAAATATAAACAAAAATTTAGAATGGCGAAAAATAGCATTTGCTACATTGCTGGAGGGACAATTATACTATAAAAGAACATTTTAGTTACTAATTCTGAAACTGCTAATGCTTCTTACGACTTGCTTATTGCTTAAACATTTCAAATACTTCGGTGTATGGATCAGTTAAAGCAACATACCAACACTCTCTGCAATTATATTTGTAGAAGAGAAGCGTTTTGCCTCTAGTATGGCTAAAAGTGGGGATCAGTTTACGACTTGTTTCTAAAGCAAAACTGATACCACTTTTAACAAACATATTGTCTGTTAATCAAAGGTTGATGATCAAGTGTAGGCTTGCGAAAAGGAACAAATTTGAAAGCCCAGCCCATCTTAATTTGGGATTGACTTTCTTCTGTTTAGTTGTTAAGAGGATTCGAATTTTTCTCTTAATTTACCCCAAATAATGTAAAGTTACTTATCGTAAGTATTAATTCACTCCAAGAAATTAGAAATTTTAAATCAAAGTTTGTTTTTTTATTAATTTTTTGGCACTCTTTTCAA
Source organism: Acanthosepion pharaonis (assembly GCA_903632075.3). NCBI lineage: Eukaryota > Metazoa > Mollusca > Cephalopoda > Sepiida > Sepiidae > Acanthosepion > Acanthosepion pharaonis. The sequence goes on along the minus strand of CAHIKZ030000725.1, from coordinate 353,877 downwards.
ATTATAAATTTTAAAACAAAATCTGTTTAGCTTGTCTGGCAACAACTCCAACCTTCAGAATGAAAAATTCTGAAAAATCAGGGAGTTATTCTCATTTCGTCAGTGTGGTTGATATTCGGGGTACTTTCAATGAATTTTTACAATTTAAAAAGAAATCTGTTTTTGGCTTTTTTATCGGACTGAGAGCGGACATATACCACTCAATTAGAATAGTACACACGAGTCTCTCAAGATGGGGTGCAATGGAAGGGCCACCACGATTTAGGAGAATTTGGTGTGAATTTTATTAAATATAAATTATTTTCATTATGGGGTGAATTAACAAAAAAGAGCTGAGTATCCAAAAATATCTCATCCAACTTCTCGCCACCAAAAAAAAATTTCGCTAGAAATTAAATTCATATTTTAGAAATTTTGAAAGGTAGGCACACATAATGGAAGCATTCTTGTGTTCTGTTCGTTATATATATATAAGTGTGTATATATACATATGTATATATACATATACGTATATATACCCATATACATATATATTTATACACATATACATATATATATGTACATATACATTTATACACATATATATATATACATACATAGACATTTATACACATATACATATATATATCTATACACATATACATATATATATATATATTTATACACATATACATATATATATATATTTATACACATATACATATATATATTTATACATATATATACACAAATACATATATATACATATATATGCACATATATATATATTTATACACATATATGCATATATATACATAAATTTATATGTTTCGGAACTTTAAATTTGTTCCATTATAAAGCGATGTTAGGTAACTTCTTTTTTGTTATAATATATATATGTATATATATAATATTTTTTTCTTGTTTATAATATACATACACACTATATATATATATATATATATATATATATATATATATATATATATATATATATATATATATATATATTATATATTTAAGACCCCTAGCGATTTACAAAGGAAGCCACATATGGAGCAAGTGCGAGGATTGTGAGATGAGATCACTGTTAGATTGGCTGATCTTTTAGATCTTGCTCTCGATTCTTGAAGATGATTCAGACAAGCAGATTGAAAATGGCTGAGTACACTAAAACGTTGGTCTCCATTCTACCCGCTCCAAGGCTAAGCGCTCAAGGGTGTTATGTAATATATTGACTGCTGACAAGTTGCTTTTCAGCTTGTCTTTGTATCTTAGGCATGAGTGTCCTACATTCCTGTAGCCCTGATCTAACTGTCTGTACATTAAGATCTTGGGTATCATGTCATCAGACATTCTCAAGACATGACCAGTCCACCGTAACTGAGACTGTATGATAAAAGTCTTGATTCCTCCAATATTACACCTGTTAAACAGGTCTACGTTAGATGTTCTATCTTGAAGCTTAACTCCATAGAGACAGCTTTCATGGAAAACATCTAGTATATGGTACCTGTATGGAGTCCACGACTCTGAGCCATACAAAAGGATGGCAAGTACAATAGCTCTGTAAACCCGAATTTTCCTATCCAGTCGAATACCACGCTCATTCCACGATGGCGAAGTTTGCTGAAAACACTGGTAGCCTTAGAAATCCGATGCATGATTTCATCATCTAAAGTTCCACTGTAGTTGACTTTGCTACCAAGATAGGTGAAAGACTTTACATAGTTCAGGGCTTTGTCTTTGAAATTTGTAGACTGGTGATTTTTGTTTCTCACCACGCAATTGCTTCGGAGTACGACAAGGTTGGTGCACTACTTCAGTTTTCTTTATGCTAAGTGTAAGACCAAATGCTTTACATGCAGCAGAGAAACGATTTATTAGATGTTGGGCCTCCTCAAAATATATATATATATACAGGTTGGCAATAAAGTCACTATCCAATTACTTATAATAAAAAATCAAAGCATTGAAGCAGGTGGCTTACATTTCGAACAATATCTGTAAATAATTTACTATTGTTTACCATAGCATTTTATTGTTATTAACCAGAATTATCCAGAACTATTTTAATAATAAATTTCTGGACTGTTGATTAATTGCTTTGTTATTGTAAGTAACTGTATAGTGACTTTATTGCCACCCTCTATATTTTTCCTTTTTTTCAAAAAATTGAAATATTAATCTTTCAGCATTGGAATCAATGAATCAATTAGTTACCTTAGAATTTCAAAAATTGAAAATAATAAAAATATTTTAAAGAATATATATAAGTTTTATGTCCATACAAAGCAATGGGAGACAACTTCATAATTCCAATATCGTTATCTGGTTTTGATTAATTTGTTACTTCGAAAGGATTCTAAGTTACCAAGTTTTCGAACACTATCACCCTTGACATCAAAATTATTAAAATTAAATGACTTTAATTTTCTTGGTTATATATTTAATAAAATCTCTGAAAATTATAAAAAGCATTTTCTTTTAGTTGGTGAAATTTATATCAGAGTTGCTCTCCAGTTATATTGGGGGAAGTTTATTTGGTTTGGCTGAAAATTTCGATGGATGTGCAAAAAAACAAAACAAAAAAACAATATTTGGCATTATGGTAAATTGTAGATGAAAATTTTTAAGACTATTCCAGTTGCCAAATTAAGAGTAAATTTTTATATGATTTATTTTATTGATGATTCAATAGTCAAGTAATTGCAACTGTATTTGATAATAACGGGATCAAGCGGACTTGCTACTGTTTTCTTATAAACCTAAAAGTAAAATTCTAGATTTTTGATTGTGTTCATTTATTTAAAATGGATTTCTGAAGATAAATTAAAAATTGACATATTTATCCGCCTGGATAAAAATTTACAGGTATTTGTTTTATTTTTAGTTTTCCATCTTTTTTTTAAATATTGATTCACTCGCCAAATTATCCTGTTAATTTTATTTATCCTTTTAATGTTATTTGATTTTAATTATTATTAAAATTATGTGCGAGGCCTAATCAAAAAGTATTGGGACTGGTGTTATAAAATGAAAAAAAAAATACCGATGCAATATTTAATCTTCCTTCGAAGTAGTCCCCATCTGAAGATCTTTAGATCAGTCACAGACTTTGAAAATGTTGAAATTGATTTCTTATTGTATTATACAATTATATGTTCTATGTTTTTAATCAAACTGACTCAATGTCATGGAGTGGACCTAATTTGAATGCTTGTGCCTTTACTTGAAAGAAGAGGTCAGTTTTGCTCTTTCTTTGAACATTTGCATTTATATTATTAAATAGGTTTGAGGCATTTTTACGTGCGCATGCGCGTCTAACCTGTTGTTATCCAATGATAATGCGCGTGTAATTTTTCTTTTTTCGATTGACGCTTATCTTCGGTTTATTTACGCTTTCTGTAGATTATCTTTCGAATTTCTTTCTGGCGTTTGATTCTTTTTATTCTCATCTTTACACCCTCCTCTTTCAATTTTTTTTTTTTTCATTTTTTTCTTTTTCTTTATTTTCATCTTTTTTTTTATTTTCCTAATTTCTCTTTTTTTTCTTTCTTTTATTTTTTGATTTGTTTTATTCTCATCTTAACTCATTTCTATTCCGCATTTTTAATTTTTTTTCTTTTCCTTTATTTTTATAATTTCTTTATTTTATTCTATTTCTTTGTTCATTTCTTTTCTTTTCTTTACTTTTCTTCTTCTTTTTTTTGGTGGTGGGGCGTCCTTTTTTTCAAATTTTAATTTTTCTAATTTGAATTCGTTCGTATTTTTTGCTTTCTACGTCTTTCTTTCTTTCATTATTTCTTTGTTCGATTCTTTCTTCACGTGTTCGTGTTCCTCCCTTTCTATTCCTTTCTTTCTGTCTCTTTGTTTCTTTCTTTTAATTCAATCTGGACTTCCTTGTTTTCTCTTTACGCGTACTTTTTTTTCTTTCGCTGCGTCATCTTTAACCCTTTCTCCTCCTTCGCCCGCTTCTTTTCCTCCTTACTCTCCTTTCATTCTTGTTGCTTTCTCTTCTTTTTCTTCCTTCCCCTTCCCCCAAACATTCACTCTCTCCTTTTATCAGCAGTCCTCTGCACCTCCCGCCATTCTCTTGCTTAATGCTTTGCTTAATCGCCTTGTCTCAAGTGGAAAATGCAAGCTATGCGTACAATTTACCAGACTTGATTCTTACACAACCGTGTTTTTCTTGTTCAAAGTGACAAGAAACTATTAGAGTCGAGACAGAAGCCAGCCCTAGGCTTAGTGATTGCTTTGTACAATAAGCCGCTCCCAGGGGCACAAAACTAATCATGACCATCGCCAGTTCTTTTTCTTTTTCTTCTTCTTCTTCTTCTTCTTCTTCTTCTTCTTCTTCTTCTTCTTCTTCTTCTTTTTCTATGGGCCGTGTCTTTTCAGGACGTGTGTGATCTTGACTCGCCAAGTATATCGCCCGTCTCCTTCCTCTGTCCCTCTTGCTATCCATACGTCCTATAAGTGTCAACTTCTCCAAGACCTCTCTGGCTTACGGCGACATCACGTTGAAACGCCTCTTCTCGTACGATCACCGAAGTTAAGCAACGTCGAGCCTGGTCAGTGCCTAAATGAGTTACCACTTGAGAATCCCAGGTGCTGAAAGTTTGGATATGCGAGTTTGTGTAATAGATAACCAAATGGAATTTATATTTACTTCCGCGCAAAATACCCTTGGGAAAGGTATGAATCCATCTCTTCTCAACCCTCCGCCAAAAAAATATACAATTAGTAGGACTTCATCAAACGAAGACATTCTGATTCTTAGTAAATGTAAATGTCCTTTTTGTTTCCATTTTCTTTAAGTATTCTTCGTTGCTTACTCGCTTGGTCTCTGGAATTCTCAGCATTTTTCTGAAGAACCACATTTCTGTTGCTTCCATTTTTCTCTTCATCTGTGGAAAGATTGTCCAACATTTACTGCCATACAAAAGGATTGAGATTACATCACAAGTTAGCACTCTTTTCTTTGTTTCTAATTAAATTTTCCTGTTTCTTAATAATTTGCTTAATTTCTGGAAGGCATCTTTCACTATTCTAATGTAAAAAATTAGATATTACACAACTGTTCGGTACTCTTTTCTTTGTTTCTAACGACATTTTCCTGTCTCTTAATACTTTACTTAGTGTCTAGAAGACATCTTTCACTATTCTAATGTAAAAAATTAGATATTACGAAGCAGTTCAGTAGTGTTTTCTTTGTTTCTAATGAAATTTTCCTGTTTCTTAATACTTTGCTTAGCTTTTTGTAAGGCATCTTTTGCTATTCGAATGCGCCTTCGGATTTTGGTGTCACATTTTCAATCACCTGTTTAATTTTTATACTTGTTCACATCACAGTCTTTTTCCCTTGCTGATAACCATACATTCTGTCTGTTGACGGTTATTCCTTTCTTCCCGCTTTCCTTTACTGCCTTGTCTAGGGGGGGGTCCTCTTGTTTCCTTTCTATGTCTGCCAAAAACACAGTGTCATCATACTGGCCCTTTCTTTCAGTCGCCAAATGAAGTTTCAGAAAAAAATATTTTATTTTTTAATGATTTTTTTTAATAAAGAGAATTACATTGTGAGATAATCGTAAATATGGCTAAAATCAACCATTTTAAGAAATTAAAAAAAATATTCCAATCAATTTTAATTTGCTTTGAAATATAGTAAAGTATTTTGTATTATTGGAAATATTAAATTTAATCGATCAGCTAGAAATTAAAACTAAAATAAAAGCTTCAAAAATTCATTTTCAACCTTAGGTAGTGAGTTTCTTTCATGGTACCTACTTATATGTAACGCCTCTGGGCAGCCCACATTAACCCTAACTATAATCCTACCTGCATGGTGAGTCAGTAAATGCCAATTTTTGTCAAAATAAAGTCATATTATCACTTTCGCGTAAACAATTTTTAAAAAGTCAGAAAATGTGAACTTGAAATACACTTCTCAGATTTCGCTTACAGTGTACAAATGATGGCGCTGTGAACTTTTGTATTATTCTAATTGGTTCAGCAAATATTTACCAAAAAAAAGGCTGGCAGTTAATGACGATTCCTACAAGAAATAACAGACGCAGTAAATGGTATTTTTTTTCTTTTTCTTTTTTTTTAATTATTATTATTATTATTTCTTGCTTTCAAAACGATCTTAAATCAGCGACATCAAAGGCAGGGAATTTTCCCTCCATAAGTAAATATACTTTAACTGCCAAACGCGTTCAAAGCACAACGCTTAGAGAATTTATAGATTCGTGAGTTTTGCTTCGTGTAGCACAAAGCAAAATAAAAAAGAAAGAAGACTGTTTTGCGCCAAACTTCCAAGTTAGGGTAGCTTAGTCTGGCACAAGGCCAACATAATAGGGCACTCAATGATGATCAAACTCATTATACTGTTTGACAAGCAGAGCTTGCTAAATATCATGCTATCGTAGCGACAGTCTAATTTACTGAGCTTAATTTTGTCTGGCACAAGGCTACAAGCGAGTTACTCGCAACTATTTCATAACTTTTTAAGACTAGAATTTACCCAATACAAGGCTCAAGAGACACTCAAGTTAAAGGCTACTGTTAAAATGATGAATGAGGTGTATGATATGAATGAAAGAGAAGGTATCAGAAAGTGAAGATTATGAGGATGAGGTGTATAGATAAGGATTAACTCTTAACTTGAAGAAGTTAAGTTTGTAGTGTTCAGGGAAGCATTCTCGTGGGAGGCCGTTCCACAAAAAGGCGGTCATTGGGAAAAGATCTCTGCGGAATTTTATCGTTACATTTGGAATTTAGGGGAAATGGGAATGATTTGACTGTGAAAGTAGTATGATGTATTTTAGGTGTAAAGGTCTGAACTGGTGAAACTAAAGAATGGGGCGTTTATTTGAACATTTGTCGTGGAAATAACGATGGAGTTGCGATGGGCTGGCGACGTTCCACCTGTGTAGAAGTGACTGCAGAGCGGGGCACAGCCAGTCTCCCACAAGGAATGGAACACGTTCAATTGTCCGCGGCATTGGGAAAAGAAGGATCTCCCGCTTTCCGTGTGGATTACATGCGTGACGAAGGCTGAAGAATGAAGCGTCCAAAAGGATTTATAGATAACAAAAACAACAAGGTGTTCAACTGTCCGGGAAAACTTTACTATAATATTAGCTCTTCTCAAATCCAGCCGTCTAATATGGGGTAGGTGGCTAGTTACTCCGTGGTTGCAAATGCCAGATCAGGCACATTTGTGTTTGTTCAACGCATAAAGTGTATCTTATAATCCGAAGGTCAGGTGTGCTTAAGGAATATAGTAGAACATCCCAGCCAAGTTGTACCAATTTCTGACGTGGCTTCAAATAGATGAGAGGTCTGTTATCATCTAGATGAACAACGACATGCACCCTTTAGGTCGGGAACTGGCTTGTAAACTTTAATGCCTTCAAAACGAAACTGATCTCATTTACCTACCATAAAGAACCCTTCCTGCCACCCATCAGAATGGCTGATGCCAACCCCACGGGTGTTACGCCTTCTTGATCTCACGATTTCCACTCTTTCTGAGGTGAAACAACTACATTGAATCAATAGCTTCATCTACCGCAAGGAAAGTTGGTTCTCTGCGTCGCGCCAGAAGGTTCTTCTCGCCTGAGTCCATCCTTCAAATCTACAAAACAACTATTCATCCTTGCATTGAATACTGTTGCCATGTATGGCCTGGTGCCCCAGTTGTTCATATCGAGTTCTTCGACAAAATCCAGAGACGGAAATACAATGTGATATGGCATCTCATCTACAGTCACTTTCTCACAGACGTGATGTGGCTTCCCTCTGTCTTTTCTACAAATATTTTCATGGCAACTGCTCTGATGATCTACTTTCACTGGTACCCCAACTGCATGAATTTAAACATGCTACTAGGTTGGCATCTCGGTCCCACCTTTTCACTATCGAAACGGTTAAATGTAACTCTCTTCTACTCCAACAGCTTCTTCTCTCGCACTTCCCGACAGTGAAACTCCCTTCCTCTTAATTGCTTCCTTTATAGCTATAATCTTCAAATATTCTCAGTGTGATGTCAATCGACATCTTCCGATGCCTCGATCTTGATCCCCATCCTTCTCTTTATTCTTTCCTCAAACAAACCTCTTTAATTTCATTCTCTGTAACCCCTTGTGTGCTAGTGGCACTCCCACCTTGCTTGAGGTGATATGCTTAAAAAAAATCCGTATGCTTTTTATTCACTGATGTCTTTAATTGGTCCAACCGAGAAGATACTTGTCTGACTCCAATTTCTCATATTGCGGAAGGTTCTCGTAATACACTTCCATCCCACCTAATAAAAATCATCAGCTTCTTTTGATACAAAAACGTTCTCGGTCTTCCAGATTAAAATTTCCACTTCTGAACAGTACTCCAGCTATGGCACCAGCTCCATAAATGTCACATATAGTTTTTACTGTTCATACATTTTTTTCTTTCCGAAAATAAAAAAGCATCAAATGGCAAAAATGAATCTAATTTCTTCCATTTTCACCTTTTAAAAGACAAATATATAAAATTCTTAATCCACACACGAATGAAATATGTATATACGCTATAGTTTTCAGTCACGTGTGAAACGAAATCACCTGTTCAAGCGCCACCTATTGAAGAATGCGATGAACTTCTGTTTCAATTCAATAACTTATAATAATATTCTGCTTTTTCTATATTCCGGGTACCTTCAAGTCGTTGACGATCAATAACTCTCTGTCCTTTGTAGCTCTTAACAAATTTTTTTTTTCTGATAAACTTTGTTCCGCCATCCATTTACTCAAGCTCATTAGGTAGGTTATGCGTTGATTTCCTCTTTCCAATCTGTCCTGTGAGTATCAAATTTTCTAAGTCCCCTTTCCTCATTATGCGCACGAGTAATTTCAACTGACTCTTCCTAACTGAAAGCATAAGTATACTTTTTCTTTCCAGTTCCTCCAAAATTTCACCGTAGCTCACATGTTCGGTCAATGATATACTCAGCATCCTTCTGTAGGACCACATTTCTGTTTCTTCAAGTCTCTTGACCATTTGTGCGGGGATTGTCGATTATTCATGCTATATAGGAGGGCTGATATTAAATAGTAGTTTAGCGCTATGTACTTTGTTTCTGTTACTTCGAATCTCCTCTTCCTCTGTGTGGAGATTGTTTAAATTCCACTGCCATATACAAGGACGGATATTACACTTCTGCAGTCTTCTCAGTTTTTTTTTTTTTTTTTATTTTTAAATAAAAAAATATTACTAACTCGCTTAAAAGCCGCCCTATCGGTCGGGACTTCAGCTAGTTCCTATGCGAGGGCTCTTGATTGCGCCTTCGGCTTGTTTTAGAGTATGAAAGTCCCTAAGTCTTGCATATTCTTAGCAATGTCAGCTCTCCTGACTGCCATTTAATCTGGGTTTTCATTTGCATTTGACTTTCTTATCTACGCTGTAGCCTTCGCTCTTTTGATTGCAATCTTGTCCTCTGTTGGCAGAGATTTCTTTTTTACAAGGAATACTTTTGCCATATGTGATAGGCAACAATAAACTACAGAAGAACTAAAAAATGATTGCTGCATTTACGCATTAATTCATGTACGTATATTCTTACTTTCCGTACGAACAATTATTTTTATTTCGTGGGTGACTTTCGCAATTAATTTCGATTATTCCCAAATTTATTTCCAAGTTAGAAAAATCATACAAAAATATAAATTACGTAAAAAATCGACGAAAACAATCGCAGTAACGAAAACTTTGAAATCCAACATTTCTATAACCTGAGCTATTGAAATTTAGAGAGTTGTGTTCCTTTATTTGAAAAAGGGTGACACATTGACACACTGACATTCGCATTCATTATATAAATGTTCTTAGTGAATTTTTCATACACACAAACATTATTTTTTACTTCTGTTCGTATGACTTTTATTTTCTGGTTTCTGAAGTAAAGTTTCTTTATGTTTTTTTTTCATTGAGGCGTTTGACCGTGTCTTCAACTATGCACCTTATAGTCAGAAAATAGGCTTTCCCGCGCTACGGACCACAAGAGAAAAGCGGCGTACTTATGATACCTATATTATGCGTCCATCTAGCCAGCCAGTCCGTCTGACTCTCTCACCATCTTTTGTGTCCACCCCTCGCATCCCATTACACACAAACGAGCACAAAATAATCACGCTAGACACCAGCAAGCACATCCCCACAGCTATACAATCGTAACTCTTTCTATCCCTTTAATGTCGACACAAGGGATTTAATCTATAAGGTCAACTACTTCAAAGAGGTTTTGCCACTAAAGACAGTGTACTGTATGTTCAGTGAAAAACAAAGCTTTTTATTTACTTTATTTTTTTATTTGTTTATCCGTATCATTGCCCCACATTTATTTTCGTTGTGTTATCGCTCGTTCGGGAAAAAAAGCAACGTTTGGAAGCCATCTTTTTCTTCTGCCGCCATTAGTCACAATTAGACCTCTACAAGAACAAAAGGGCGACTATATCGTCATTGACTTTTCTTTCTGTCGTTTCTGGCGTCATAGTTACAACCACTCTGGTCGTTGCAGGAGTCGAAGTTAAATAAATAGTAAAGAAACATCAGTTGAATATCAAAACAATAATGTTCTTTTTATGTGGCACGTCCCCGCGGACGTCGCTGATTATGGATCTCCTCAGCTTCCTATTCCTTGCAACTCTTAACAGTATTTCTTTTTATTGTCCCTGCATTTCCTTTCCTGCAATCCATTTACTCTTAGATTACTCCCTGCTTTCTCTCTGCCTCTCTTGCCTTCAATAGGTGCTGAGAGTGTCAAATTCTCCAAAACTTCTTTCGTCAATATATGTTCAAAAATTGCAACCGTGTCTTTCTAATTCTAAAACAAATGTCCTTTCTGGTTGCATTTTTTTTAAAACCCTAACATGCTCTATTCGTGGTATTCTCAGCATCCTTCTATAGAACCATATCTCTGTTGCCTCGAGTCTCCCCTTCGCCTGTGAGGAAATTGTCCAACATTCACTACAATATAGTCAAAAAAGATATCAGCAGCAGATATGACGTCATCATCACTGCAATACTGGTTCTTAGCAACTTTTTATAATGTTGGGGAACAGATGATAGTCAAATCAGGAGAATAGAGAGGGTGAGCAGCCAGTTCAGAGCCACAATCACGAACATCAGCCATTGCTGCAAATGTAATATTTTTTCCTCAAAAAATTATTGCTGGTAACTTTTTTACAAAAACGTATTGCTGGTATTAAAACCTATTTTACACTTTCATAGTGTTTTGACCGTAGTTAGGGGGTTAAATATTTGCCCATAGCTGAGACCCTCACGGGTGTTACTACCCTGGGTCAGTGTGAACCTAGGAACAACAGCAACTAAGAAGTGGTTCCACACTCCTCAGAGCCTCCTGATCTTACTGTTGGATGTAGTTTATCATCTTACTCATGACGTGGATCTAGTTGATCGTCATACCCAGGACGAGTTTTCATAATACTCTTTAATAGCATAATACTCTCCATTGATAATGTGGCCCAGGACGAGTTTTCATAATACTCTTTAATAGCATAATACTCTCCATTGATAATGTGGCCCCTTTGAAAGTCAATAGACAAAATGCCTTGGCCTTTTTTTTTGGAGCAGGTTAGGAGGGGTGTTTAAACTGCAGGGATTGTCTCTTTGTTTCTGGCTCAAAGTGATGAAACCAACATTCATCTTACGTTAGAAAACGTTCAATGAAACCAGCTGAATCTGCTTCAAACAGTGTCAGATTTTTCCATGATGGGATCAGCCTTTTGATCAAGTGTCAGAAGACGTGGCACCCGTCGAGTAGAAATATTCGTCAAGTTTACTGTGCAGAATATTCTCAACTCTCTCACGGGATATGCTAATGGCATTGGCTATTTATAGTAAATCGCTTGTCATCCATCAACATGAGGTGAACACGTTTTCCTCGATGGGGAAAGTTGTAGAAATGCCAGTCCTTGGATCAGCTTCAAGACTCTCCCTTCCACTCCTAACTTCAGCTGCCCACTTTTGCACTGTTGATAAAGCTGAAGCATCATTCCTTAATGTAGCAACCGTGTCAGCATGAATGACCTTGGAGCCAAACCCTTTTTCTAAAGTTATTTGATAATACTACAATGCCAAATTTTGTCCCATTTTCAAGAGAAGTTGCTACTTTTGAATCAAGAGAAGTTGCTACCTTTGAATTGTTCTTCGAACAGTCAGATGTCAGCTTACCTGGAAATAACCAAAAATAGTCATTAATAAGAAACGTTGAAATGAATGTATGCAAGATTTCTAGCATCACTCCTTCATAGTGAGCCTAAGAGGTTTTCAGCCCACCCGCATACATTGTTTAGCTTTTGGAAAGCATCTTTTGCTATTCCAACATGTCTTCGGATTTCTGTGCCATATTTTTCGTCGCCTGTTAAAATGCTTCTCAAATATTTTAATTTCTCTTCTTGCTCGGTTTTGGATTTTCCAATCCGTAGCTCACGTTTCGGGCTGTTACTCTTGCTGACGCTCTATTAACCTTTTGAATCCTGACCGAATCCTGAGAGAAAAATTTCAAGCCACCGGTTGAACAGTGGTAGAGAAAATTGACAATGCTCAGCTACAGGTTGAACGGTGAATAAACACTTGTAACTATTTTTATATCTACCGTGAGACATTGCATACCAATTATTTGCGAATTTTAACTCAGAAGCTCAGGCAGAAGACTTAAAATTGTTCAGGAACGCACGGCTCAAAGGTTAACAGAGAGAAAAATTTCGTTAGCAACAAAGAAAGGAGTCAGTCAGTTATGTGCCATGCGTGATACACGCTTAGGCGATCATGTATCTTTCGATACATGACTGACGAGGAAATTTTTTTCCTGCATTTCTTTCTGAAGTAGATCAGTTGCTATCCAATGCTATAGAACTGCTATTTGTCCTGCTATTTACCCATAGCTGGTGGAGAAGTGGATTCATACCTTTCCTAAGGGTATTAGCACATAAGTGAATGTAATGGATTTGACGGGAATTCGAACTCGGCTCTCCGATTCCTCCATCCGAGCCACCATCTATTACCCCATCGTGCCACCGTGAAAAGTGTACTGAACTGTTACGTGATATCTGTCCTCCTATATGGCAGGGAATGCTGGACAATTTACTCAAAGATGAAGAGGAGACTTGAAACAACAAAAATGTAGTTCTACAGAAGGATGCTGGGGATGCCATTGACCGAACATGTGCGACGACAAGGTTTTAGAGAACATGGAAATAAAAAGGAAACTTATCAGGAAGAGACAGTTGAATATTCTGGGACAGTGATTGATTGCAAGAGGGTCTGAAGAAAACAACGCATGACATATTTGACGAGTTTAAGTAAATGCATGGCTGAACAGGCTCTAAGGGAAATGACGAAAAGACAGAAATTATTTAGAGCTACAAAGGACAGGAAGATGTGGAGAGCCGTGATTGCCTACAGCTCGAGGGAGCATAAAGAAAACGAAAGAAATTAACTCTATCGTTGAAGTTATTGACAGTTCAATGCTAAGTTCAGTTGATTCTCTAACGTACTTACATACCGCGTGTTTTACAGAAGAAAGAAAAAATAACTCCATCAAAACGGAAAAGAGAAAAGCTTTCAAAAATGACCCAACCTGTGATTGAGGCAAGGTGGGCAATCCAACAAGATGGATTCATAACTTTCTAAAAGTGTTTGTGTGATAGCGAGCGAAACGGCCATGATTGCAATTTGAACTCGACACGCGAATCACATCTTCAGCGCCGACAAACGCTACACTACGCACACATCCCGGCTGTTGTAAATTTGGGGTGAGGAAAAGAGAAACACACACAGAGAGAGAGAGAGAGAGAGAGATAAAAAAAAAGTTCGAGATGGGAACCCTTTTAAAGGAGATAACTGGGCGAGGAAAACGCAGTGGAAACTGGAGAAATCAGAGCCAGTAGAAATCGAGCAAATTAAAATTCTGATAAGAAAGAAGGGACTTTTGGTTCGTCCTGAAATTCTGCTATGACTGATATATGCTCTTCCTCCTCCTCCATTTCCCATCAACAAACATTGTCCGTTCCCCTCTACCAACCTAGATTCAACGGCACGCCCCTTCGAAAAGCCTCAAGGCCGGCAATACACGCACAAAACCGACATATAGGTTTCCATCTTCCGACAAGAGTAGGAACACTTACCACGTTTGACATATCACCTCTGCTTTGCTCCTAATGCCCTCTTCGCCACCCTTCCACTCAATTTCGGTTACTGTATCTATTTATATACATACACGGGGATGTGAAGGCGCGCGTAAGAAGGGAGGGACCTGCACCCCATCCGAAATTGTTTGGTGTGATTCGGAGATAAGGGAGAGACGTGCCTGCATTCCGTAGTAATTGTCGCTTTAAGCCGTCAGGGCGGTGGTTCACAGATTCTGATGCCAAGAAGAAGAAGAAGAAGTAGATCAGATACGACGGGCACTATACTAATATATATATATATATTGAGAGAGTGAGAGAGAAAGAGAGAGTGGATATAAACTAAATAACGAGATATTAGCAACTGTGTATTTAATAATAATAATATATATATATATATATATATATATATATATATATATATATATATATATATATAATTGTGAATTCGGACAGCAATTCCACTTTAATGAATATTTCGTTGAACAAGACTAACAAGATAGTTTTGTTTTGCTTTTGATCATAAAACTTGTTCGCATCCAAAAATCATAATAAAAAAGAATTTAAAAAAGTACCTTATCAGTCTAGTCTTGTTCAATGAAACACACACACACACATATATATATATATATATATATATATATATATATATATATATATATATATATATTATAAATGCTAATGTCAGTGTGTCACACTTTTTCAACTTTACTCCTAGAGGCCGTAGTCCAATATATCATACCATTTTGGAATCAGATCGACTCCATGAGCAAATTAAGAACATTCCCAGAGGGATACGGTCCTGCATGCCTGACATTTCGGATTCCCTAGTTCGCATTACTGAAATTGTTTTCGGCGATTTTTTACGTGAATTTTTGCGCCGAATGTTTTTGGACGATAACAATGTTTATAACTTGGAAATAAATTTGGGAATAATCGAAATTAATTGCGAAATCCAGCAAAAGTCACCCATGAAGTAAAAATAATTGTTTGCACGGAAAGTAAGGTCCTACGTACATCAAATTGTCTTTAAATTAAGATTTTTAAAAGTTAAGCTTAAATATTAATTCAATACTTAAATTCAGTGATCAATTTTGAGTTGTTCTGTAGTTTATTGTTGCTTACCGAACCTACTACTTCCTACTTATTGTGATGAAGACCAAATTAAAAGTCCCCGCCGAAGCAAGCTTAAAGGCTGCCCCATAAGGCGGCTTTTAAACTAGTGTATATATATATATATATATATATATATATATATATATATATATATATATATATATATATATATATATATATGTATGTATTCTAACCAAGTGCAAGTACTTTCGATCTCCTCATTTACAAACATTTGATGCCATTTGCATTTCTACCAATTCTTCTTAGCTCCCTTATGTTGGGACGCTTGTTTTGCAAAATATTCCATAGCTACAACGGATAAATTTAAAATGTTAAAATAATTATAACAGAGCGCGTTCACGCGTGTTTTACAAAATCACCAACGCGACGATCACAGTTACAATAAGTTTGTCTTTGTAATTCACCCCTGAGGATGATGTTTGAGAAGATTGAAAGTTCCTGGTTAGGAAAAAAGCTACGGCGCCTTCCTTGATGAATTCCTTCTTAACATCAAGAAACAGATTATGAACTAGAAAGGATTATTATAATAATAGACATAATATGTCTATAGTATTCAATGAAACACTCACACACACACACACACACACACATATATATATATATATATATATATATATATATATATATATATATATATTTTTATGTCAGTGGGTGACACACACTATATATATATATATATATATATATATATAGAGAGAGAGAGAGAGAGAGAGAGAGAGAAAGAAACTTTCTCGATGTGTGACAGTGTCAATGAAGTTGAATAAACTGAATCCAGTACATCTGCTTTGGATTACTGTATTACTTGTTCTGCTCATGACTTTTTTTGGTAGTAGGTAACATGACTTTCGAACCACCATGTATGTTCCTAAATGTGTGTGTGTGTGTGTGTGTGTGTGTGTGTGTGTGTGTGTGTGTGTGTGTGTGTGTGTGGTTGATTTAGATGGTTGTTTTAGATACATCCACACACACACACACACACACGTATTCTTACAAATATACAATATACATTTGACTCTAAAAAATTGAATCATCCTTGACAATGGGTAACAGAATAGCCAAAAGCGTTGGAACATTCAGAACATTCGGACAATTTCTACATAATTTATGTCTAGGGAAGAAAATTGATAAAAACCAAGAAAAATTATATATATATATATATATATATATATATATATATATATATATATATTTGCAATTTTCAAAAGAAGTAATGGTTTTTTTATTGATTAACCTGACAGATTTTATCGTTTTAAAAGTTATTTATTGGATAATCGTATTTGAGTAGACATTGGGTTTATTCATTAAAAAGTATTTGATTTGATTTGTCTATCGGTCTGAATATTCGTGAAATCTTATTAAAGGAAAAAAATGCACTCTCCGGCTGGATTCGAAACTGCATCCTTTTGAGCAGAGAGAAACTGTCGTTAAATAAAATCAATCTATTACTTCTTTAGAAAATTGCTTTATTTACATTTAGATACACATTTCTAAGAATGTGAAAAAATTTCGAGTAACTATGAGGAGAAAAATTTCACTTAAAGACACTATTCACCATCAGTTGATCGGCTAAGTTCTTTGTAGATCAGTCGGTCTACAGCACGTCGGATCTAACGACGGTTCCTTCTTCCCATGGCGATCATGGCTATCCACAACTTCCTGTCTCTTTGTCTTTCTGTTATTTCTTCCCCCTGCCATCCATTTACTCAAACTCGTCAAATATGTTATGCGTTGTTTTCCTCAGTCCCTCTTGGAATAAATCTTTTCTGTGAGTATCAGATTTTCCAAACCCTCTTTCCTCGGAATATAAGCGATTGAAAATTCTGTGTCGGTCTTCGATAAAAATAAAAAAAATGAACATGTGAAATAAAGAAAGTGAAAAGCATCTGACTGTAAATACAAATTTTCATCGTCTGCGCTTCTTCCGAACCTGTGCGGTTATGGCTCTCCATAATTTCCTTCCCTTTGTAACACTTAGTAAATATTATCTTTTGGTTGGCTCTCCTAATCCTTGTTCTGCCAACCATTTAGCTCGCTAGAAAGGTTATTCGCTGAGTTTTTTGGGGGGTTTTTTGTTTGTTTTTTTTCTTGTAAGCAAAAGGTTCTAAATCGTGATGCATATGAACCCTGGGTGTCCATGCAACATTCCCGGGAGTCCACATGAAAAAAAATAGCAAATTGGGGGTTCACAGTAACATCTTAGCTGTCCATCGAGCAATTTCACTTTGGAATGATTGTTACAACTCAGAATTAGAATTTCTACAGTAAATCTACGCCATATTAAAATACTAAAAATCTACGCCATATTAAAATACTAAAAATCGAAAAACAACTCTAAAACTCTAACCGCTGTCTCTTTTGTTTCAAATTGTGTCACATTTTCTAAGCTTATTTCTTGTGTCCTAGAAATCCAACTATCTCTCTTTCTAACGTATAAGTGTCCTTTTTGCTTCTGTAAAACTTCAGTCAATGCTCGCATGTTTACTCCGTGGTATTCCCAGCATCCTTCTGTAGAACCACATTACCCTAGCCTCAAATCTCTTCTTCATCTGCCATAGAGAACTGACACTACATAACAGGTCAGTACATTTTCCTTTGCTTCTAAGAAAAATTTTCTGTTTTCTTAATACATCGCTTAGTTTTGAAATGCATCTTTTGCTGTCTTCGGGCTTCGATGTTGCATTTCCATCCTCTGCTAAAAAGCTTCCAAGATATTTAAATTTTTGTATTTCATTTATTTTAGCATCTCCAATTATTAATTTGTGTGTTGGGCTGCCCCATTTTGCTGACAACCCTGCCGTTCTGTCTTCTTTTTTATACCTAAAGCTCCTTCACTGATCATATGCTCTGAGAATCCTGAGCATTTGTCGATAGAACTACTTATTTTTCGCTTGGAGTCTCTTACAAATCTCAGTGGAGATTGTCCAGTATTCATTGCCAGAGAGAAAATTACATATTACAAAGCAATTCAGCACTCATTTTCCTCGTTTATAATAACAGCTTTTTATATCTTTATACTTTGCTTATTTTCTTGAAGATATCTTTTACTATTCTTGTGAATCTTCAGATTTCTAGACTCGGCGTAATATTAAATGAACAAGAAAGAAATAGAAAGAACTGAAAAAGCGAGAAAAAAAAAACGAAGAGAGAGACAGAATGTGTGTGTGTGTGGTAAATAGTATACCCTCAGTGACTATATAAATTAATTCATAACTATAAATAAAGAGCTGCATGTCAGAGGTAAGAATAAGTACAGGCGTAACGACAAATAGCTGAAGTATAATATAAGCGCTACGAAGCGCGTTATAACAGTGGCGACAGTCAATTCGGAACTCATACAACTTATAACGGTAACGAAGGTTTTGAGTGAACAAGTACGGGAAAAATATACTTGTGGCTTCGGGAACAACGATAATAATTTTAAACACGTTGTTTTTTGGGGGTTTTTGTTTTGTTTTTTTTTTTTAAGTTTTTCTTCTGGTGTGGAAGAAAAATATTTCACTTGGGTGTAGTAAAAAAAACATATTCTTATAAACATGAAGCAAATTTGGGCTTCGATAAATGAAGTTCCACAACAACACCATAAACAGCAACAACAGAAAAATCGACAATTGCTAGAACTACAACAGCAGCAGGAGTTGTTGGATATAATTCTGAAGAAAACAAAAAATTCTTTAATGTTTCTTACGCCAGACGCTGTCCAATACACCATAACTGAATTTGTATACAATCCTGATGAAGGACTGATTTTTTCTCCGTATTTTCGTAGATAAGGAGCAAATATTGTGTCGGGAATACAGCGGCTGGGAAGATGAGAGAAAAACGAAATTGTCGTTGAGGAAAATAGCTCCAGAAGAATATGAAAATATTGCAACTACATACTACCGAAAAAAAAAACAGGTGAAATCTGGTTTGAAGACACGCTACACATTCTGACGAAAATCTTTAGTGACAAGATGCTCGTTGGGGGTACATGAATCTAATCAAAAAAGAAGACGAAGATTTCTTCACGTATGTTGGTATCGTAAACAAAGAATGTGAAAAGTTTAGAATAAAAGAAATGACTCCAGATATTTTCAAATGTTTAATTATCGTTCAAGGTTTAACAGGAAAAAATACGAGCGAAAATTTTAACGAAAATTGAAGAAAACAGTAATATCACACTGCAAGAAATAGTGGGCGATTGCCAGACAATTCTAAGTCTGAAACATGGCGGGGAAGAAATTCAGAAAAAGACCGTGCATTGCTATAAGCAAAGGACAAATAAATCCTTGTTTCAGACATGGTAAATTACATCTTGAAAAAGTCAGTCCATTTAAAAATGTAGAATGTTACAAGTGTCGTAAAAAAGGGCATATAAAGTTACACTGCAAAACCACACCAAGAAAAAGATTCCACAGAAAGAAATTCGTACACAGCATAGTGATGAAAAAAGAAAACAAAAAACAAAAAGAAATTCGATGGCGGTAAAATGAAAGCCTTCGCTCATGCTTCATGCTCGCTTCTACCAGTAGAGGAAAATTACAACCAGATAAAAAAGAGGCCCTAGCAATTATATCTACTGTGAAGAAATTTCATAAATTTATTCATTAAATAAATTTTAGGTTTCAAACAGGCCACAGACCTCTATTAACAATATATGGTTCTAAGAAAGGAATACCGACGCAAGGAGCTAATAGACTACAACGCTGGGGTACCATCTTATTAAACTATGATTTTACGATGGAGTACGAACCGTCTAAAAAATTAGGACATGCGGATGGATTATCATGATTAATACCTACAAATGCTGAACTATTTGAGGACACGCTCATTGCAGCACTAAAAGCGAAATGGAAATGAAAAAATATTTTGCGCAAAGTAGTATAATAGTTATCAGTTACCCTGGAAGAAATAAAAGAAGTGGAAAATGACGTCTTTATTTGCGAAAAAAAATCAATTGAAAGAAAGTAACAAAGAACGAAATCTAGGCTTAAACGTTTACTCGCTATGCAGCGGTATATTCGGGCAATGGACTCAGATATTGAAAATAAAATAGTGAAAACTTGCAGAGGTTGTGCTCTGGCAGCAAAACTACTTATCAAAAAGATAGAACTTTGGCCACAGTCAGACACACTGTGGTGAAGACTGCAGGTCCTAAGAATGGATCACATCATCTTGTTAATAGTTTCACTAAATGTTTGGAAATTTATAAGTGCAAAAATCCAACATCTTCAGTGACAGTGAATTTCTTGCATGAACTGTTTGCGAGATATAGCATACCAAATACCATGGTCTCTGATAACAGAATACAATTCACGGTAAAGAATTCGAAAACTTTTGTAAGATGTTCTCCACTGAATATATTACAACCCCGCCGTATCACACAAGGTCGAACGGACAAGCGGAACGTTTTGTGGGAACGTTTAAAAAATTTTCTGAGAGTTTACCGCATAAAACCTAACCCCAATGCACACCATCAGAGGCGTCGGCGGCGGAATTACTGTTTGCTTGAAAAATAAAATAGGGGTTCGACAAGTTATTACCAAGTCGAAAATCACGAACGGATAACAAAAACGACACCAAAAGTTTCAAGGTCGGCGATAAAATGTTCTTGAGCGCATATAAGGATGGCAAAGAAACGTAAGAAGAATATCAGCAAGAATTTTAATGGTAAAAGAGAAAGCATTTGCACATAAAAGGCACCATAATCTGCCGAAAAAAGATTAATCGATAAAAACTTGAAACATTGGAAGAACCGATAAAAATGCTATATGATGTTTTCCATGTACCAGAACCACAAGTCGTGCAACCTGCAAGAAGTTCCAGAAAATGAATGCGTACTGAAGAACTGAAAATGGATTCGAGACGGAAACGCTATAAAGTCAAGTACGTTGGCGAATTCTGCAGAAAGAGGAGGGGAAAATACTACTAATAATAAAGAATAAAATATTTATGAAAAAGTATTAACCTCAAAAGGAGGGGATGTTGTGGAGTAAATAGTACACCCCCGGTGAATATATGGACTAGTCCATTACTATAAATAAAGAAATCCAGATCATGGGTAAGAAGAAAGAAGTCGTTTAGAGTCAGGTAATTTTCTACCAGGCTTGCGACAGTCTTGTCGAATTCTCTGTCGACGGCAGAAAGGAACCCAGACGACGCTTTGCCTACGGGCAGAGTCTCGTCCGGTGTGGGGAGGTAGACAGACCCAACCCGATGTATGCAGGATCTATTGCCCGTGCCTACAGGCTCCGTATCGCCACATGTAAAAACCGGCCTTGTGTTACGTCCTCTGCCCTTTTGTGGGGAAGTTTGATAAATACCAGAAAAAATGTCGTTTTGGAGTCAAGACAGAAAAACTAAAAGGAAAAGAAGTAAATAAAAAAAATATAAACGGTAGATTACATCAATGAATTCGAGCCTCACTGAATTCTCAACAATCGTTGATTTATAACAAAGCTAATTTTACTAAATGCGCATCTCATCATAAAAAATGATGTCATGATTAACGAGCCAATGTAGCTGGTAGTTTTTACAGTGTGACGAGTTCCGTCGTCATTACAAATTTTAGTAAATATATCTCGCATGTTCAATCGACACATTCGATACGAGGTGATGGTTAACGAGATAATCTAGCAGACAGTGTAACGTGTAACCACTCATTGGGGATGCGAGATGATTCATAATCATTTAATGAAGAGGGTGTGGCGGTAAAATGATAGCAGAAGACTTGAATCTTTATTGCTTAACACTTTATTCACGCCAATATTTCGTCAGTTACTCTCGACTAGCCTGTGTTATACAGGCCCCACGTTCCCGGTATGATACATGGACCTTACATTCTGTCTGCGATGTGTGATTGACTGTCCATCTCGGACGGTCGTTCGTAACCCAGTCTGTCCAGCGGGTTTTCTCACGCGCTTACGCATCAGGCGCAGCTTTGCCCACAGGTGTTCACCTCAAAGGGTCACCACTGACAATGAGTGAATCAATGATCCCCAATCCCAGCTGAGATCATTCCAGATCAACTCTACGCCGAATTTAAATTGACGATCTAGTGCGAGCTTCAAGTCAAACCAATAACACCACATTCGGTCTATACTTCGATATGACGAGACGGTTATTGATTTTGTCTTTTGGACCATCTGTTGGGCCATAATTAAGGTGTAGCGCGTTTGAACTTAACAATTACATCCTATTTGTGGCCTGTTCTTATAAAGTAGTTATACCCACGTTTATTAAAGACTTTAGAGTATTGTCAAGAGTGCTTGCAGCGTAACTGTTCTGTTCTGTTCTGACTGGTTACTCCACACATTCGGTCTTGTGTCAGACTTAGCTAAGCTTAGTAAATAGCAAAGGATAATTGAATAGGAAAAGAAAAGAGAAAGGTTAAGAGTAAAAAGAAGTGAAAAAGAGAAACAAAAAAGCGAGATGGGAAATGCGTGAAAAAAGATAAAAATAGATGGAGACGTAAAGACAGGAGGGTGTGAGAAAGAAAAAGAAGGAAAAAGTAGAAGGAAAATAAATAGGAAGTAGTAGGGGGCGCGTTATTGGATCTTCTTACTTCACATTGGTTGAGAAGCAACTTCGTTCAATGCATACCATCTGGCAACCCTTTCTCCGGCTTTATATCCTAGCCATCTTTAACTCTCTCTCTCTCTCTCTCTCTCTCTCTCTCTCTCTCTCTCTCTCTCTCTCTCTCTCTCTCCCTTCTCCAATTCACTCTAATTTATTTCTCTTTTGATCGTTCCAAGCATGCGTACTCGCGTACAAAGACGCAAACACCTTCGGCCTCCATCATCGGCGCCAACTCATAGTACGACATTCCGAGCAGAAAAATGGCGCTATTTTTTACCCAGGAGCCATTATACTTCTTCTTCTCTTTTTCATTAATAAAAACAAGTACAATCCAGCAGTAGAAATTAGGTATTTTATCGCTCCAGAAAATACCTAACTCCTACTGCCAAGCTCTATCTTTACAAGAGTCAGATCAAACCAAGAATGGAATATTGCTGCCTTATCCCCGCACCGATCAGACCTCGATACTGTTTTTCTTCCAAATTTCACAATCATTCTGGTCGCTAAAAATTTAACTTGCAAGTATTTTGAGAACCTTCGATGACAGGGGGAAGGGGTCTTCGTCAGGGTGGGTGAAATTGTATTATTTCTTCCTCTTTATTATATGCATAAAAAGACACGGATGTACCCAGTAAGCCCGAGATTTCATTTTTTAGGTGAGGGACACGAAATGACACAGCAAAATATGTTAAAGCTGACTAGGACATATATTAAAGAAGAGACATATGTACATGATAATGAAGGGAAAATACGAAATAAGGATTGGCGGTGATTTTACAAGCATAGATTGATCAAGCAAGGTTAAGTGTTACATTCGAGCGACAGAAGATGGAAAACAGTAATCATCGGAGCCCTAGGCAGATGGGCAATCAATGCCGGCTTTCAGTTGTAGCAGGAGAAAGCAATTCGATTCCAATCATGATCCCTGGCCGACTACCTATTATGTTTTGTGACGTACAGTGACAGTATAACTCAAGACTTCAATGTTAACATAAAACAGTATTTAATTACAACCGCAAATAAATACTTAACAAGAACAAAGAAGGAAAAGTCAACAAAAGATGATTAACCATTTCAGTGAATGCCTTGTTAGTAGCGCGGCTCGGCTTAACGTCTGGTAAATCATAAATCAAAACCCAAATCATCGACGCACAATAATTCACACTAATTCGACTCCAGTCAGTAGTCTGACACTGCTATTTATACACCTGGCCGAAAACATATATTCATAAGTCCAGAGTGTCACGCTCGAACCTCGTTGTCGGTAGTTACTCATTTTCTTCTTATATGACACTATAACATTTTATGCATCTTCACGTGAGACGTGTTGAATCTGGCTTTGGTCTCTTCAGGCCATTCATGGATCAATGTTAAGACCATTTCATCTTTCGATACTCCAAAGCAACCTCAGGCAACTTCAGATCAGAAGTCTTGGAGGCTCCCAGAATAGCCTCCTTTATTTCTGCATTTATTCTTCCTAGTACTCGGAGTGTTATCCCTTTGGAGAAGAATAAACAAAAACCAAATAGTCAGTTTTGGTGCTAAGGCCGGCTCAAGGTACTGGCAACTGGGGCAGTCACCCAGATGCCTTCAAGGGTACCCTCATGCCGCCATGTCATGTGTTTGGGATCTAAATCTAAAGCTTATTAAAACATACTTGCAGTCGCCCATGAATCAAGACAGATTAAATTCTTTGGCTATTTTATCAGTAGAAATGATCTTGTACAGAAGATAGGTGTAGAAAGAGCCATGAAAAGATTAATAGGTCTAAAGGCTAGAAAAATGACAAGTAGGGTTATGTTTTGCATATCTCTTTGCGTAGTAGGAATCGTAGTAGAGTTCTCCACGTCCTGAATAACAACTGGGTTTGTTAGGTATAACTGTTTCTCATGTTCGCCAGTTGTTCTCTATTTATATTTGTCTATCTAATTTGCATATGATACTACAAGTGGGAAAATGAATGTTTTCTTTAGCTTGTATTAAGTTGTATATTGTAATAACCGCGTTATTCTATATTTTCAGTTTTTCTCCTTGAAAAATTTTTTAAAAAGTTATACTTGTAAGGCACCGAAATTCAGCTGGCCCTGAGTGCCAGCAATCTTAGGGTCGTCACTGTCTGGTACGCACCTGAATGTACTACTGCGATAGTGTAACGTAACTATTACTAACATCTCTATCACCATCGCCTAGTAAAACTTATGCCACGTTCAGAACTGCCTATAATCATTGCAAAAACGTTCTGGGAGGAGATTACGTTAGTAAAGAGTTTGTACGGTAGGTGAGGAAGATGACGGTTAATCCTAGGTTTGAACAGGTTAAGATTGGAGTAATCGGGGAAACATCCTGTTGAAAGTCGTTTTCACAGAGCAGTGGTCCGCAGGAAGAAGCTGATCGAGTGGAGATTACTTTTCACCGATTGAGCACGAAGGGAATGAGGATGATTTGCTACAATGTAAGTGGCATGGCTGCTCTTGGCTGTAAAGTTTAGAATTGGCGGAACCAAGAAATAGAGTTCGTCCGAGAATAGGTTTGCCACATTCCGCCTGTGAAAGACGCTTTTGGACTCGAGTCTGGAGAGTGAGGTCTGGAATGCTCCCGCCCAAATATGACACTCCATTTTAGAGGATAGCATGTGGAGTCAGGTACTTACAGGAGCAGTACAGGGAGCCGACCATTTTACCTGCATCTATAGCGATGGCTCGCATGTACGTGTCCCCTTTGAGGTCAGGTGTGAATTTGAGACCCAATACTTTCTCAAGGCAAGGTGCCTCTCCGAGAGAATATCAATTCATCGTGACTGGGGGTAGTTCTCGGTCTCATTAGCGATGATAGAATGTAACTAGTTTGGTTTTCAAGGCATTGAATGTAACCAGCCAGTTCTTATCCCACTGGGGGGGGGTCGTGCTAGATCGGATCAGCTGCCAAATATCTGATCATCGTTTAGAGCTGCACATATATAATCGTATCATCGGTATAGATGTTCACAAAATGATCGGAGTATATTCTTAGGCAGATACCTTAAGTTCTGGCAAATCACTTTAGCAGAGGCAAATCGTCTGTGGATATTATTAATAGCCCTGAGATTATTTACTTTGATCAAGGCTAAGCTGTTTGCTGTGAACTTCGTCTCATACTTCAAACTAGATGATCAGTGCCGTTCCTTACCCGACTTGTACCCCCTCCCCTACACACATGCACTCATAGAACATAATGTCGACCCGGGATATTTCCAGGTTCATCAAAATCCTTGACTCTTTGAAGGTTACTTGATCCGGACTAAATCCTTGTTGTCGTTCTTAAGAGCCTTAGTCCTGAACTTTCTCTATTCTCGGCAAAGTTGTATCATTTTACTGATATTTATCTGAGTTTATCCTGGCGGTGGCATCGGCGAAAAAAAAGTGGGAATGGCGTTTCAGGTTCAAACTCCAGCTGTTCTCTTCTCCTTTGCTAACTATCTAAAGGTATCAATCCATTTCTCTCCCTTTCTTTAGTCGTTAATAGCATGACAGACTGGGCTATCTAGTCGGGTCCAGAATTAATTTCAACACGGAACTAATTTCAACTCGGAACTAATTTCAACTCGGTACTAAGGGTTAGGGTTAAGGTTAGGGGTTAGGGTTACGGGTTAAGGTCAGGGGTTAGGGTTAAAATTAGGGTTTTTAATTCGAGTTGAAATTAGTTCTGAGTTTGAATTAATTCCGACGTGAAATTAGTTCCGAGTTGAAATTAGTTCTGTCACTCATCTAGTCAAGCCTTGCGTGGCAACCAGTCTGGGAGAAGGAACATTGAATTCAAAACTAGACTGAGGAGGATTAGAGTCCCCGGGTTAATTTTCCCTTGATACACCCATTGCTACTATGACTGCATGTGAAGCCCCAATAATTCTGGTGAGTTACTGATCAGTATCTCAACTCCAAGACTATAATTCTACGATCGCGAATGTAAATTCGAAACTCGCCAGATTTTTTATTATTATTATTATTGCCTAAACATTTTGTAAAACTATTCTCAAGATTCTGGAAGAATGATTATGCCTTTATATCGTTCCAGAAAATACCCAACTCCTGTTGATGACAACAGGATTAGGGTATTTTCAATCTTTACAAGAGTCAGATCAGACCAAAAATGGACATTTGCTGCCATATCCGGGAAGCCTTCAATATACAGACTTGACAGAGTTCAAAAACATTTTTCGCCACCTTGTGAGCGATGAATTATCCCAGTGAAAACAAAAGACTTTGGTAACTTTCCACTAGTCTATCGCTATTACTACGGTAAATATTCTAAAGTTATATTCCTTAGTCCCACCAGTTCAGACTTTCACAGCTAGGAACCCCACCATGTCATATTCACGGTGGCAAACCATCCCCAGTCTCTTTGTGTTCCACCCAGACAGATTCTTCCCTTAAACCGTTACACTCTAGGGGCGATGCTTCCATGACCACATCAATCTTAAACGTCTTCAAATCCAGGCTAAACCTATATTTTTTACTAATGTTCACCCAATAAAAGGCCCAATAACTACTCAAGGTAGAGGATTATTGTGTGGTGTTACATGAGCGTAAGAAAGGACAAGTGACGTGAAATTCTTGGGACTATGCAGAGCGGCTAACTCTATACTTGAAGAGGTCAAGATTTAATTAGTGGATAACATTTCAGAGCCCGTCTGAGACGTTAGAAGTGTGCAAAAGTAAAACTTCAGAAGGAACCAGAAACTTAATTCTGAAGATGAAACAAGGGATAAATCTCTTCACCTATACAAAAAAACGAGGAGAAGTGTAAACTGGAAGATAGGTGAAAACTATCTCCTTATTTCCAGTCATCTCTCACCCCTACTTTGAATGGCTCTCGAGCCCTGCATTAAGTAAACTGGAGTATAAAAAAATGAAAATAGAAAGTTGTCATGTTAACTTTAACGGCTCCAAAACGAAACTGCTATCTGTTAATCATCTGAAAGACTTCTTCCTGATTTGCATCAGTATGGCTGATGCTAATCTTCAGGAATGTGAGTTGTTTCGCCTTATCGGGCGAACATTCTCGATTGACATGAAGTGGAAAGATTATATTGAATCCATTGTTAGGTCTGCTGCTAAGAAATTTGGTTCACCGTGTCATGCTAGACAATATTTCTCTCCAGAATCTCTGACATTTATAAATCTACCATTCGTCCATGCATTGAATATAGCTGCCACTTATTGTCCGGTGCTCCTGTGGTATATTTAGAGATTCTTGATAAACTGCAAAGAAGAATCAACAATATTATTGGTCCTGACCTGGCATCTCAGCTTCAGTCACTTTCCAAACACCATAAGGTAACTTCTCCATATCTTTGCTATAAATGGTAACTGTTCGGATGAAACCTTCGCCATTGTACCCTAGACTCTTTATGAATTTAAGCACTAGATTTGGTGGCAAGGATAACGGGTTTTTTTTTCTTGCATTTCTCGATTGTGAGGTTGTCTTCCGGCTCCATGCTTTCTAGACAATTTTAACCTTCAAAAATTTAAATGCAATGTCAATCGTTATCTTCTATTTTCTTAATTCTTATTTTTTTATTGTCCTCTCTCCTTCGTAGTTTTTCTCATATTCTCTAACACGCATTAACTTCTTGTGTCCTAGTGGCTTTATTGCCTTTGATCTTCAAAAATTCAAATGTAATTGTCAATCGTTATATACTGTCCTCTTGATTACTCTTCTATTGTTCTCGCTCCTTATTAATGCTTCCTTTTCTCTCCTTATTCTTTCACACTCAGTAACCCCTTGTGCCTTAGTGGCTTTATTGCCTTACATGGGGTGAAATGATTAAAAGAAAATAATAGGTAAATGAAGGACAGACCACAACGGCAACAGGCTCATTACTTTTGTTTTATAACAGACTAACTAGTTTTTTTTTTCTTTTTTTGTATGCCGTTGTTTCTTTAAGGCTGATGTAGGTGTCAAACAAAAACGCCGGCTCAATTTGACTGTTGGGCTGAAAACCACAGACTATCTGGGAATGTCGTTTTACGCCCCCAAACACACAAAAAATATTACTTCAAAGCCTCTTTGCGTTTGTCGAGTGATTTGAAAGAGCAGTTAGTAAAGTTGAAGTTTAACCTCGATTGACGTAAGCCCCTTCGCCATTTCTTGCTTTAACCATTGAACCATATATGCCGATAGAAAAGGTACGTGAGGATATAAACGCGAGTAATGAAGCCAAGATGTTCGATTGAAACAGTTCGTCTTACATTATTGTCGGAGAAACGTAAAACTTTTACACACAAGATATCATGTGTTCGAGAATTGGCCGCAAATAAAATAAAAAAAACCAAACGAGAAGAAGAGCGGCCTATGACCATGACAACGTAGCGAGTTAGAAAGACCTTTGAAGAGCAACTTTTAATATTCACGGCTGACAATTAAGAACAAACATCAAGCGTATCGGCATCATAAAAAATGTCAGAAACTTAATCGGAATGTGGCCAAAACTGCAGGAAGAGAAGATAACAACAAAAAGAAAGAAAATAAGAGGTTCGAACTGAAAAAGGGCAGGGAAAATGGCGGAAAAGAGAAAAAAAAGAATATATAATACAGGTGTAGATAGATAGATAGATAGATAGATAGATAGATAGATTACTGGAGGCTAAGTTTTACAGAGCATTGTTCGAAATAAATTTATATAAGCATATATATATGTATATATATATATATATATGTGTGTGTGTGTGTGTGTGTGTGTATATATATGTATATATGTATATATATATATATATATATATATATATATATATATATATATATATAACTATTGGAGAAGTGTTTGCAACTCTCTGATTTTGAGTAGAAGTATTCTTTTTGTTATTATTTTCTTTAAGACTTCCTCGTTGCTTACTCACTGCGTACATGGAATTCTCAGTATCCTTCTGTAGAGTCACATTAGCCGTTATCTTGCCTTCCTATCCGCATAAATTGCCTTTTAATGTAACCTACCTTACATCGAGTTGCCCCCGGGTCTTGTACATTGGAGTCTATTCAATTCACCCCATGTACGGCAATAATGTCACTAAGATGCAAAAAGCTACTAAAAGTAAAAGAGAATGAAGAAGACTTTAGAAAGAGCCGGACACCCAACCTTAAGCAGCAAGGAATAACCCTCTACTCCTGTTCAAAAGACCGGAGAGTGGTGTGAACTGGGCGCTAGGTGAACCGAGGAAAAAATAAATTAATCGTAAATAACATTTCAAATGGATATACTTTTTATATTAATATTCACCAATAACAAGACCTAAGAGACACTTAAGTTAGAGAACTGTTGAGTTACTGTGTGGTATCGTATAAGCGTAAGAAAAGACGCTTTTCATGGTTTATAGAGGAAAGATAATGGTTTACTAGAGATTTGAAGTGGTCAAGATTCTAGTGATTTGAAAAACATGCTGCTTGGAACCTAGTAACCTATTCCACAAAGCCACCGTTGCTGAGAAGAGGCTGTCTGAGTGGAACTTACTTCTTACTAATGTAATACGAAGAAAATGGAAATGATTCACCCTTGTGTATGTGACGCAGCGGCTTCCAGTTGCAAAGCTCAAGGTTGGTGGAACCAAAGAATGTCGGTCGACAGAATACATGCCATGTAAATAATGATAGAGTAGCAAGAAGTTAGCGACGTTTTGTCCTTAGGAAAAGGGTTTGCAAGGTGGAAAATAATTCATCATCCACAAGGCCGCGTAGACGCTTCCTAACTCTATCTAGACAGGTAAGTGATGAGCGAGCCGCTCCAACTCAGATATGACATTTGATTTGTTGGTAATAAGGGTTACAATATATCCGATACCATTTAACCACCACCTCACTTTCATGTTGTTTACGTCATATTATGGCGTGATATTAGCAGAAATCGATATTCACCCGACCAGGCAACGTTTTCTGTTATAGCGAATTGCAGCCTCACTTACTTGTGCTTATCGGAAAGGTGTTGCGCCCGGTGTGGTCCTCTGTTGCTGCCGTCCATCTGCTTCGATTGTCGCTTACTAGATTTATATCCTAGAGATAGATTTGTAGGAAAATCCTATTAGAACAGCAGTTTTTTTGTTTTGTTTTTTTCAAATCCTCAGACACGCTTGTCTGTTTTTTTTTAATTAATGAATAAAATGAAATTCAGAAGGTCGCAATTATTACGTTTATACTATAATTATATTATTATACGTTATTATTATTATATTATTACGTTATTATTATATTATTACGCCTATATGAATTAAAAAGCTGTCACGTCAAAAAAGAGCATTTATTCAAGTGTACTTATTTAAGTACCCATTGTATATATATATATGTTTGTTTTTTGATTTTATCGACTGCACAGTATAATAGGGTCAGTTGGGCACCGTCTGTGAGAAAAAGAGCAACTGATGCACTCCAGCAGAAATTTGGAAACACATGCTTTACTGCTTGGAATTTGCGCCGGAAGCTTGAATACGAACATATCAGAATGTTTGGATGTCAATCTGAAGACAGTGCAGAGAATTCGAAAAGAGTTGAATGATATATCCAGTCAGCATCATGGTGTGATCGCTAGTGAGAGCGACGTTATGCCTCCATTCAATTTCCAACAGGACCTCAAACTCACATGGTGGCCTACATAAAGTGCCTTGAGGAGGTAGTGCTGTCCTGAGTCAAAAGGGTGGCTGCTGGAAGACCCTATGTCTGACAAAAGGACTCTGCACCATGCCACACAAGCAGAAGAACACAGTTATGGCTGTCAGACAATTTCTGCGGCCACATCACTCTTTATATCTGGACATCTAACTCTCCAGACTTCAACCCCCTTGATTATAATGTGTTGAGCGAGAGACCAATAAAAAAAAACTCCTTGTAACACCAAAGATGAACTGAAGGCAAGGATTATGGTAGGCCTTCCCCAACTTGAACAGAAGAGTTACAGGAAATTTCGAAGTCGTCTGGAGGCCGTTGTTGAACCGAATGGTGATTTTATTGAATAAATTTAATCTTTAGCATTTCAAGATATTTTTGTGTAATTGTGGTAAATATATTTGTTAAAATGATATGTCACTGTTATTTTCATTTTTTTTTTTTGCGTAATTTAGACGACAATTTATCCATCGCACCTTGTATATATATGATAAAAATATAGTTCTAAGGTATGCTCTGTATATGAGTAAAAGTGGTCAGCATTCGGAGTAGAGCGAATGTAAATATAAAAGTGGATATTGAGCTCAATACTGAGGTCTGTTTCACGTTTCAACGCCATCTTCAGAACATGTATGTTGTGTTTTGCTTCGACTATTCATATATGCTGATGAGTGATGCATTAAAATTTTACCTAGGGCGTGCGTGCGTGTGTGTGGAAATGCATAGAGACTGAATCTGTAGGTGCTTGACTGCAAAGCGGAAATAGTGTCATACTTATAACACACACACACATTCACACATACACGCATATATGTGTGTGTGCGTATGTGTATAAGGAGAGAGAATACATGTTGAAACAGTTTCACACACACACACACACACACACATATAATGAAATGGATTAAGTCCAACAATTATTTATTATATTCTCTGTTCATACGGTATTTTTTAAACACACACACACACACACACACACACACACACACATATATATATATATATATATATATATATATATATATATATATATATATATATATATATATATATATATATCTACTATTAGGGAAATCCTAATCCTATATGAAAACTGTAGACAGCACTAGCTCTTTATAATTTCAGTTTGATATGAAAGTTTATTTTTATGCTTGAGTGTATTAACACGTCACGTGTCACCGCGTGAGAATTTGATGAGACAAGCGTGCGTGTGTGTACATATGTGTGTATGCACGTCCTGCAACATTTGTCGATTGCTTATTTCCTTTTTAACACACGCACACACACGCATACATGTCTGTGCATGTATACGCGTGGGTGCAGAAAAGTTTTCGACCCAACCCACTTCCTAAAATAATTATTACATTGACCAAACATCAGAATAGTGATTTGGGGACGTGGGCTGGGTTAAATGCTTTTCCACGCCTACACCCCCCTCGGAGATATCACAGATCTGATGTTTTTAATAATATCTCTGGCTTTCATCTTGCTTTTTTTGTGATTACAGGTTTACTCATAATACCCACTAATACTATATATATATATATATATATATATATATATATATATATATATATATATATATATATAGTACATATACTAATACCTACGTGTTGGTGTGCGACTTAACTTTCACTGAATTACAGCTCGACGGGCACAAGGTCTCACCTGCTTGCCCGCGTATACGCTTGCTTATAACTGGTCGTTTGATTTATCTATATTTATATATACATATATTGTTTAAGAATTGCTATATTTCTAAGGAAGCGATTTCCGTATCAAGGCTTTTATCCATATAGACAGTATGGACATAGGGACCAACACTGCATAGTCACTCTTAGTTTTCACGATTCAATGAGATATTGACCAATGTTGTACTTTCCCGCCGTATTCGACGTATCAGAGTCAAATAGCTCTGTTCCTAGGAACCAACAGCCAGACACCAGCACATATGATTTTGATTATAGTGGCGAAGGCTTCGTGAGAAACCAACCACACTTTTTTGCAGGGCCGAATACAGAGACTTGGTGCACTACGTGCCACACTGTCCCCAAACAACCCTCTGCAAGTTTGTAATTCTGAGTTTTTCTTCTCCTAGACCAGTTGCCATCCAAGGCTATAGAACCCAGTTTGTCTTGCTATTTGCCCATAGCTGAAGGGAGAAGAGGATTAACACCTTTCCCAATGGTATTAGCACGTAGAATGTAATGGATTCGACCGAATTTGACTATATATATATATATATATGTGTGTGTGTGTGTGTGTGTGTGTGTGTGTCTGTGTGTGTGTGTGTGTGTGTGTGTTTCGGCTGTTTTAATAATGTAAAAAATACCTACAAAGGGTACGGAATGAATTTGGGAGAGGCCACATATGCGCATTTCTTTATAGACTAAATATGATTATTATTCACAATGAAAGTGTCTCCAACGCTGGCCACCCCTCAGCATTTTATGTGTACATATATTCCGCTATTCTCAGGTGTCCGACACTATATTATGTAATGCACTTCCATTGAAGAAAGGGGTTGTTATTTTTAGTGGTACGGGTTTTTTTTGGGGGGGAGGGTCAGCTTTTGTCCTGCGATTGTTAATTAGCAGATAATGGATACTCACTAGCGTTTAGTCAATATGTTATCTCCGCTGAATTTTATGTTTTGTGTTCGCCCTGGTGATTATTTAAAGCCGACATTAAAGCACAATGTTTTGCTCGTAAATTCTCTTTCAATTCTACTCTTGACTCTTGTGGAGTACTTTTGCTTAACTTTACATTTAGAAGTGAATTTCTATTGCGTGATATGAATATAACACCGTCCGTGGTTTCTGCTATCATCTCTAAACTGGATCCACAAAGCATGTGGACATGATGTTATCCCTGCAAAAGTTCTTACGAAATGTGCGCCTGAACTGGCTCCTGTCCTCTCTAAACTCTACAATAAATGGCTGGCTGCCCCTTACCTTTCTGCTTGTTGAAAATCCTATTCTGTTGTTCCAGTCTTTAAGAACTCTAACGATCCGTCAGATGCTTCTAACTATCGGCCTTTCTATTTATTTTTGGGCCTAGTACTAGAGGCTCTAATCAACTCCAAATTGATTAAGCATCTTAGAAAAGTCACATGGCTTTCAGTTCTCAAGGTCAGCTACTGATCTTTTAACGGTTATTGCTGAAAGCTGCTATCAAGCTTTAGATGAGAATGGGGAATGTCGTTCGATTGCTTTGGATATCTCGAAGACGTTTGACAGGGTTTCACATACCGATCTCTTCACGAGTTGAAAGGTCATGGTATTTCTAGACTGATATTTAATTTGCTTCAATCTTTCTTATCAATTCTAAAAATTAAATTTGTCTTGAACGGATACTCTTCTCGATCTTTTTGCATTAATGTGACCGTTTCACAAAGGCTCTATCCTTGGACCTACATTATTCTTAATTTTCATTCAACAACCATCCTGATGTCATCAATGCTTAACTAGGTGTGTCTATGTTGATGACAACTAAACAGTTTCCAATAACTTGGACCAATTTTAAATGTGAATTAAGTTTAAGTGTCTAATGATTTTCTTTTTCTTTCAGATTTGGCGGACATTTGAGCAATATTATTTTTCACACATAATTGCCATGACTTAAATAACATGATCCAATAGAGAAATAAATAAATTTTCACCAATAACACTGATTTATTTACTGCTGACTTTGATCCGTCTTAATGAAACACCCTTTAAAATAACTCATAACAAGTAATTAATAAATTTTTTTTTGTGTGCACATTTATTCAATGAAATCCTGTAGTTGACACTGCTGTGCTAAATTTTTCCATTGATGTCAATGATAGTTGAAGATCACCCATTTTCACAATTTAATTTATATTAATATATTAATATTTCATTTTATTTTTTAATATTCAAAATTAATATTATTATTTATTATTAATATATGAAATTAATATATATAAGCCTTGGCAGACATTTGAGCGATATTATTTTTCAACTATAACTGCCATGACTTAAATAACATGATCCAATAGAGAAATAAATAAATTTTCACCAATAACACTGATTTATTTACTGCTGACTTTAATTCGTCTTAATGAAACACCCTTATATATATATATATATATATATATATATATATATATATATATATATATATATATATATAATCTGTCTTAATGAAACATCCTTTATTTACCCCTGTCTTGATGGCAAGTTTGATAAGGTTACGTTAGCAGCTGATCCCATTTTGTTGTTAATTGGGGAAAGAAATGGCTTGCTAATTTTAACAAAAACGAAACTGATCTCAATCAATCATCCGCGAGATATCTTCCTGCCTTCCATCAGCATGGCGGATACTAACCCCCGGGAGAGTGAACACTTGCGATTTCACGGATTAACACTTTCCACTGATATAAAGTGGAAAGATTATATTGAATTAATTGCACGTTCTGCTACTGGGAAAGTTGGTTCACTGTTGTTGTAACCTAAGGAAGGTTACTGAATAGAATAATCAAACGAAGGTTGGTAATGAACGATAATACTTAGGACATGAACAACACATATAAGATTCGCCAGCGGCGCGAAGAAGAAGTAGTCAACTACTAGAAGTGAGTCAAATTAATTCCACTGCAGTATATCTACCAACCACCTCACGTGGTCAGATGTGGCACAAGGCCGAATTTAATGTGGGTATTCGAATTTGTAGGCTCGGCCAAAAATTCCCCGTAGACCCAGTATAAAACAGGGTCAGGTCGCTGTTTCCCGAGACGAAACTCTGCCCTTTGACATAGGCTCGTCTGGAGATGCTCTCTGTCCGGAAGCAGAGAGTTTAACCAGCACAGCTGGAGACGAATCTCCAACTGCAGACCAACATACAGTGTTTACTACTGTATTTATGCGAATGGAAACATACTATCGTCTGTAGGTATCCTACAACTACTTTATTGCGCTAGACCATCTTTCTCGCCAGAATCTATGATACACATTAAGAAGTCTACTATTCGTCCATTCATAGAATATTGCTGTGGCATCCGCTACGGCGCTTCTGCTGTGAATTTTAAAATTCTTGATAAAATACTACGAAGAATCTGCAATGTTATAGCTCCTGGTCTGGCATCTCGGTTTCAGTCACTTTCCCACTACCGTAACGTAGCAGCCTTATATATTTTCTGTAAATATCTTCTTGGTAATTGTTCTGATGAGCTTTCCTCTTTGGCACATTGTCTTTATGAATTTAGGCATACTAAATAATTAACAAAAAAGTAGATAGATAGATAGATAGATAGATAGATAGATAGATAGATAGGATGAAGTTATCTTACTTGATTTTAAGATGTCAAATCTTCTTGGGTTATTTAGTGTCTAATATTCTAAAGAGCACCCAGTGAGGATCGTACGAAGATAGATAGATAGATAGATAGATAGATAGATAGATAGATATGAAGTGACAGAAATAGTTACATAGATACGAATATAAGGAGAGGGATATAAATTTCGATAGCTTTCTCTGTCTGTCTATCTGTCTGTCTATCTGTCTGTCTGTCTCTCTGTCTGTCTGTCTGTCTGTCTGTCTCTCTCTCTCTCTCTCTCTCTCTCTCTCTCTCTCTCTACGCGTGTGTGTGCGTGCGTGTGTGTGTATGTGTTTGTGTTTGTGTCTTCCTATGTGCGAACTTAAACGCATGGGTTTGCTCCAAACTATCCGGATATCAATATGAAAATACATACAAATGACTCTTAATGCTTCCGCTCATATCATTAAAGTGATTTTTCAGTTATTAAAAAAAGACTCAGTAAGAATCACGTCCATATTACTTAGCCTATTTGTTCCTTTTAAGCTCAGAACTAAAATGTGTTTTGAACTTAGCCAAGCTTATCGAAGCGTTAAGAATTTTGTTTTCATTTCTTGTACACAGCTTACGGCTAGCTTTCCAACACAAGTTACAGACGCTTTGGGGTTATGCAGTACAAGTTCGACGATGTAGGCGGGTAATGCCGACCCTCTCACTTGAAAATAATGCCAAACCATTTTCTTTTCACCAACGTTATAGTTCTTTTCTCTTTTTTTTTAACGGCTATCACATTGTGAATTGAACGTCTTCTTGAGGGAATCATACAATAAAAAAGGAAGAAAAAAACTAACCAAGCAATAAATATTTGCTTGATTTTTGTTTGATATTTTTAAGGCGAGGTTTTACAGCCATTGTGCCCTCGATTATTCGGAACAATTTCCTCGCCTTTGTTGTTTTCTATTTATCAGACGTTTAAAAGAGGCAGCACGTATGTTATGCTAAAATAGTCATCCAATGAGTAGGCCAAGCATAGATGTCAACTACATATGGAAGCTACTGATTACAAAAGAGCTGTTAATGAGTATGCCGTCCTGGTTAAGACGATAAACTACATCTGGCAGCAAGGTCTCTGATCGGGAGGTTGTTTCTAGGTCCATCCTGACCAGGGTGGGGGTAGGACATTTTAGTGTCCCAATTATGAGCAAATAGTTAACTCCCAAACTGACGTCAAAACACTAAGAAAGTACAAAAAAATACCAGCAATACATTTTCATAGTAAAATAATTACCAGCAATATATTTTTGTAAAAATTTACTACTTCTCGCAAGAAAATTAAATTTCAGCATTAAGTGACCCATAAGGAGTTGATATGTCGCTAAACAAACAAATCAATGAATCTCTCAAATGTTGGTCTCTCGTTCAACTGCACTCCATGGTTGCAGTCAGGGGAATTAAGTGGCCAAAAGTAAGCGGTGATATCGTCGCAGAAATTATTTGACATTCATTACTGGGTTCACCTGCTTGTATGGCATGGTGCAGAGTCCTGTTGCAGCAACCCTCTTGACCCAGGCCTCACTGCCTCCTCAAGACATTTAATGTAGGCATCCGTGTTGAGTATGAGGCCTTCAACAAATTCGGGAGTTCTTTTTCTTAGAACAATCAGAGTGAGTTTTCCGAGCTGCCGTACCTTCGAAATCACCATTAGACTTGTCTAACTCTCTCTTCGGTGGAGTAATAGCTAACGGCTCGGATTTAGGAATCGGAGCGCAAAGTTCGAATTCCAGTCAGATCTATTACATTCACTTACTTGCTAATACCCTTGGGAAAGGTATGAATCCTCTTCTTCTCCCCCCGCCAGCTATGGGTAAATAGGAGGACATACCGGGTTCTATAGTGTTGGATGGCAACTGGTCTACTGCAGAAAGAAATGGCAAGCTACTAAGGGGAAAAAATCTTCCTCGTTAGTCATATATCGAAAGATACATGATCACCTAAGCGTGTATCACGTATGGCACATAACTGACTGAACTCTTTCTCAATCCACTGCTTTGTCCTCAGACTGACTCCCAAATAGTGAACCCCACCAAACAAAAGCAAAACACTATGAAAGAATAAAAATACATTTTTATAATAGAGTTACCAACAATACATGTTTATATAAAAAATTACCAACAATAGATATGACTTCAGCTAAATCCGTTTAAAATACTCAAAACAAACAACATGAAAGAACTTTCATGACATTAAACCATATAATATCCGAAAATTTCTTAAATGAAACTCTGTTCCAAAATATAACTTAAAAAAAAAATCTAAACCTCACATCACATCCTCTAGTAATCAGAAATATGTCCATATGTATGAGTACAAAAGCTACCATTTATTCAATTGTGGATTCAAAATCACATTTTTATTACTTCCAAGTTCCTAAGAAAATTAAATTTCAGCATTAAATGACCCATAAAAAGTTGATATGCCACTAAACAAATATGACAGGTAACGAATACGAGTCAGACAATGGAGAAAACTGGAGGAGAGAAAAACTGGAGGAGAGAAAAACTGGAGGAGAGAAAAACTGGAGGAGAGAATGCTCGAAATGTTGTGATCTTTCAAAAGGAATAAAAGCCACAAATCCGCAAGGACATTATAAAAAGAAAACTGGAGGAGAGAATGCTCGAAATGTTGTGATCTTTCAAAAGGAATAAAAAGCCACAAATCCGCAAGGACATTATAAAAGAAAACTGGAGGAGAGAATGCTCGAAATGTTGTGATCTTTCAAAAGGAATAAAAGCCACAAATCCGCAAGGACATTATAAAAGAAAACTGGAGGAGAGAATGCTCGAAATGTTGTGATCTTTCAAAAGGAATAAAAGCCACAAATCCGCAAGGACATTATAAAAGAAAACTGGAGGAGAGAATGCTCGAAATGTTGTGATCTTTCAAAAGGAATAAAAGCCACAAATCCGCAAGGACATTATAAAAGAACAAGATTCAAGGAAATTGACGATTGATATTGTATTTAAATTTTTGAAGATTGTAGTTGACGGGATATCCGTCCTCTTGTATGACCGTGAATGCCGGACAATCTCACCACTGATGAAGAGGAAACTGGATACAACAAATACGTGATTCTACAGAAGGATACTGAGAATTCCATGGACGGGGCAAGTAAGTCTAAAAGAAAATGGTAACAGAAAAAACAACACTCACAGAAGAGGCAGCTGAAATTTCTTGAACACAAAATGAGGAAAGTGGATTTAGAAAACTTGACCCTCACATGATATATTGAGAACTAGTGAGATAGGGGAAAGCAGTGGAAGTCTCTAACTGACGGCCATCCAATTATGAAAGCACTCTCTCTCTTTTGTGTGTGTGTGTGTGTGTGTGTGTGTGTGTGTGTGTGTGTGTTCCTATGTGTGAACTTCAACGCATGTGTTTTTTAACGGCTATCACATTGTGAATTAAACGCCTTCTTCAGAGAATCATACGATAAAAAAGAAAGAAAAAACTAACCAAGCAATAAATATTTGCTTGATTTTTGTTAGATATTTTTAAGGCGAGATTTTACAGCCATTGTACACTCGATTATTCGGAACAATTTCCTCGTCTTTGTTGTTTTCTATTTATCAGACGTTTAAAAGAGGCAACACGTATGTTATGCTTAAATGGTCATCCAATGAGTAGGCCAAGCATAGATGTCAACTACATGAGTGGATGGCGGAACGGGTGAAGACGGGAGACATGGAAAAGGGGAAAACGAGTCATAATTGTCCACGTTCTCAAGGGACACGGTACATAGAAGTTGACAGGGAAGTAGTAAGACGTAAGAGTGCCCCCCCCCCGAGAAAAGTGCAGGAGAGTAAGCTATTAGAATAGAACTTATGGTCACAATTTACTATTTCAACAACGGAATTATGAGACCTAACTTCCACTCAAGTCTTCTTCTTCTGTTTCGATGTGTTGCGTCCCTTCGGAACGTGGATGATCATGGTTCTACTACAGAATCTCTGTCCTTTGTAGCTCTTAGTTCATTTTAACCTTTTGCTATCTCTCCTAAACCCTTTTCTTCCACCTATTTGCACAAGCTCATTAGGTAGGTTGATCTATGTTTTCCTCTGTTCCTCTTGCCTCCAATATGTGCTGAGAGTGTCAGATTTTCCAAGCCTTCTTTCCCGTTATATGACTAGAAATTTCAGCTGTTTTTTCTGATAGTAATTAGTGACCTTTCTGTTTCTATTTTCTTTAAAAGTCCGTCGTTGCCCACATGATCAGCTCATGGCTTTCCCAGTTTTTTTTTCCTTTCTTCTTTTACAGTAAGGTTCACTCTGTACAAAACCAAGGGTCACCTAAGACTGAAGATTACGTTAAGGGGTAGTTTATATGGATAAGAGGTGAAGAGAATGGTTAACTCTAGGCTTGAACAGGTTGAGATTGTAGTGATCGGGGAAACATCCTCTACAGAGTCTGTTCCACAGGGCAGTGGTTGGCTGGAAGAAGTTGTTTGAGTGAAATTACTTCTCGACGACGGAATACAGTGGGAATGTGGATAGTTTGCTATAATGTAAGTGGCATGGCAGGTTCTAACCGTGAAGGGTAGACATAACCGGACCAAGGAATGTAGTTCGGCCAAACACTTTCCATACAAGTAGTAATAGAGCAGTGAGAAACTCGCTACATCCCGCCTGTGCTTGAGGTGGAGGGTGTGGAAATAATTCTTCTTGTAGACCCTTTTGAATTCTATCAAGATTGGTAAGTGGGGACTGGGCAGCTCCCACCCAAATATGACAAATGTACACCATTTTCAGCCATATCCGGCTCTTATAAAGGTAGAAGATATGAGGAATCAGGTACTTACTGAAGCGGTACAGGGAGCCGATCATTTAACTGCATTTTTAACAATGGATCGTATATAAGAATTCCACTAAATTAGGGTGTTACTTTGAGGACCTACGTTAAATTTAAACTAATCGAAGAAGCAAAAATTAAGAAATTGTTTTTTATAAGAAAAATGATTTCTTAATTTTCTGCTTAGTTTAAATTTAACGTAGATCACATTCGATTGATTGATCTGAGTAAAGCCCACAAACCTCATAACAGAATAGTTTCAGTTTACGAACATTTCCGGTCACGAACAGCTTCCAGAAAAGAATTAAATTTGTGAACCGAGGTTTCACTGTATATAATTTGAATGTCTCTCTTTTCATTCTCTGCCTATCTCTACCTCAATCTCTTTCTATCTCACACTTTGTCTCTCTATAGATATATATTCTTTATTTTTTAAAAAAAAACACACGATAAAACAAGGGATAATATTCGCATATATATATATATATATATATATATATATATATATATATATATATATATATATATATATATATATTTAGGAGGGAAACAATTAAAATAAACAGTTTCAAGTTAGTGTAAAAAAGAACATTCTCACTCAGAACCTTTCAAATAAACGTAGAGAGCGAATGAAATGTTCTTTCTGCTTACACAGATCCAGGCGATATAAAAATGTAAACTGCTTCAGTAACATGGTGAACAGACTGGGCTCTGTGCAAAACAATGAAAAAACTATCGACACATTTGATGACACAGTCGGGATTATCAAGTAGATGTTGACCTATTACGGAATCATGCGCAGAGTGAGTCGTCCTAGAAGAAAGGCATAGATTAACTGATTTTCTATTAGCCGGACTATGTTGACACATACGGGTCTCAAACCTCAGACTAGTCAGTCCTACGCATTCAACATCACACTGACATTTGTACTTTATACGACAGATACATACATATATATATATATATATATATATATATATATATATAGATAGATAGATAGATAGATAGATATATATATCTATATATATATATATATATATATATATATATATATATGTGTGTGTGTGTGTGTGTGTGTGTGTGTGTGTACAAGTAGACATTGAAGTCAACACCCAGAGATGACAGTCTGTTTCATACTTAAATGCTATCGTCTATCTCTGATATTGAGCACTTTAACCTATCAATATACTATACCTTAAATCTATATTTTATCACACACACACACACATATATATATATATATATATATATATATATATATATATAATTCTCCCTCACAATCTCTTTCACTCTATTTCTGCATATATACATACTTATATAAACATATAATTTATTTTTCGCTTTCTCTCTTTCTCTCTTTCTTTCTATATCATTCGTCTCCCTCTGTCTTCCACTCTCCTTCTTTTTTTTACATTTCCTCTATGGCATATCCAACAGTCTGAAAGAAGATA
Organism: Acanthosepion pharaonis; assembly: GCA_903632075.3. Classification (NCBI taxonomy): domain Eukaryota; kingdom Metazoa; phylum Mollusca; class Cephalopoda; order Sepiida; family Sepiidae; genus Acanthosepion; species Acanthosepion pharaonis. The sequence continues at coordinate 310,816 of CAHIKZ030000725.1, read as the reverse complement.
CAATCTGAATCAAAACCATTTGAAAGCAAATACTGAATTGGATCTACATCAAAACACCAGAGATTTGCTGCAAAAACTTGTCATGTGTCATGTTCACTTGTCCACAAACGTCTCGAGTGAATTTGGAAAAACCAGCAAAGAGGTAATTTAGTTTCCTCATGAGCTTTCGCTTGATGATCAACACGTTTCACCAACCTTTTAACCAGGGCTGTCAACCTTTCATTTTTTTCATCGTATTTTTCCAGCTGATGAAAATTGAGCTTTACATGTCAACGAAAAATGAATAACATAATCTTACTTATTATAAAACGCAGATTGTGTGTGTGTGTGTGTGTGTGTGTGTGTGTGTGTGTGTGTGTGTGTGTGTAACGTTTATATATTGGATCGGACTTCCTACATTTTTCAACCTATTTAAACAAGACTTCACAGGGCTACATAAAATTACCTTGTGGTGGTTCTAACAGCGCCAAAAATGGGAAAAATATAATTGTTTTTGCACAAAATCAATCTGAAAACACGATTAAGAGACATCGTGAAAATGGAAGGGGGACAACTCACATCGGTTTGTTTGTGTGTGTGGGTTACTTTAAATATGGGAGCGGATTTCCTATATTTTTCAGCCGATAAAAGAAAACTACACTTTTTTTTTTTTTTGGCAGGTAGTGTTTCATATTCTCTTGCACACTTTTTTCTTTATTTTTAACATTCAGAATGCTTTAAAAATTCCATTTACAAGACAATTATTTATAATAAAATTCTATTCAATTGGGAGACTCATAACGATTGAAAACAATGTTTTTGTTTAAGTTTGGGTTTGACCAATTCGTAAAAAATAAAAATAAAAAAAAAATAAAGACATGCGTGTCCGTCAACCTTAAACAATAATCTAACGATCTCTACTGATTGTGCGAATACAAACATCGGAATAAATTCTTTATCTTTAGGGAAAGATAATGAAATCTAAACATACACAAGTCCTAACTAAAAATAATAACCGGAACGGGAAACTACTTTAAATACACATGGTGCCCAATTTTTTACTGTATTCAATAAGTAAAAATCATAAATTGTAAAAGATTATTATTACAGAAAGGCTACTAAATGAATAAGATTTGTTAGATCATAATTAATAAATCCAAATAAAGTTAATATCTTTTATATTAGAAACAACGAGTGGAAAATATATTCAAATCAGAATTCTAATTATGAATCACCACAAGCAAAATATGCATTTTTTTTTACTGTATTCAATAAGTAAAAATCATAAATTGTAAAACTAAAAGATTACAGAAAGGCTACCTACATTTTCAACCGATTTCAACAAAACTTCACTTTTTTTTTTTTTTTTTTGGCATGTAGTGTTTCTTATTGTCTTGCACACTTTTTTCTTTATTTTTACATTCAGAATGCTTTAAAAATTCTATTTACAAGACAATTGTTTATAATAAAATTCTATTCAATCGGTAGAGACTCATAACGATTGAAAACAATGTTTTTGTTTGAGTTTGGGTTTGACCAATTCGTAAAAAAAAAAAAAAAAAAAAAAACTAATTAAGACATGCGTGTCCGTCAACCTTAAACAATAATCTTTGTCAATTTTATTTTTCAGTCTTTATGATGGTGGATACTTGATCTATCTCTTACTGTTATATCCCCGGGCAACGCCGGGCCCTACTGCCAATACCAAAACCAAGTGTCTGTCGACAGAGTTCCTTGCTTTGTGCCTGGTGGGATATGAAAGGTGTCGTTCATTGCGAGCTATTGGAACATTTGATTGGTTGATTGATTGATCCGTTTTTTACGGCTTATCAACCCTTTGCAGGTTATTTAAAGCCAGAAAATATTTTTAGATTGTAAGAATTTGATGGTGGGAGATATTAATGATTTAGGGATACAAGTCTTATTTATTTATCTATAGCTGGGGAAATGTGAATTTATGCCTTTCATAAGGGTATTTGCGTGTAAGTGAATGTGACGAATCCAATTGGAATTCGAACTCCGCTCTCCGATTAACAATTCCGAGGCATTATCCATTACACATTCAAGCTTACATCGCCTGGTATTCTTCAAGTTGACATTGATCAAGGTATTGACAGGTTCGACTTTGTTCGACTATTGGAACATGCGACGACTATCAATGTAGACATTCATTGCCAACAACTTGATCGGTTGATAGAAACACTGTGCCACAAATGTCATATTTTAGTAAACAAAGAAATATGGAAATGCAAGTCGACTCTTTGCAAAACGAACGCAAAAAAAAAATAAGATCGCAAATCTGAGAGATTCTTCTGTATCCTCAGTACTCACCAGATTTAGCACCGATGGATTTCCATTTGTTAGAAATTTCATAATCAACTGAACATTCAAAAATATCGTCTTTCAAACCTTTTTATTTTCTTGGAAAAACCCAGATTTCTTACGTCCTGGGTAAGACGATAAACTATATCCGCGTCCTGAGTAAGACGATAAACTACATCCGACAGCAAGGCCTTTGATCAGGAGGTTTTGAGGAGCGTGGGACCATCTCTTAATTGCTGGTGGTCTCAGGCCGACCCTGACCCAGAGTGGTAGCAACTGTAGGGTCCCAGCTATGGGCAAATAGTTAACCCTTCAAAAGGGGTCAAAACACTATGAAAGTATAAAAATAGGTTTTAATACCAGCAGTACTTTTTGGAGAAATTATTACCAGCAGTATATTTTTAAAAAAGAAAAATAATTACCAGCAATACATTTTTAGAAAAAAAATATTACCAGTAATACTTTTTTGTAAAAAAAAATATTATTTCTAGCAATACTTTATTGTAAAAAAAAAAAAATTTCTAGCAATACTTCTGAGGGGAAAATTATTACCAGCAATAGAGTTTTGGAAAAAAATATTGCCAACAATAAATTTTTGAAAAAAAGTTACCAGCAATAAAAATCTTATCGGCATTAATTAACCCATTGAGGTTGATATGTCGAAAAACAAACCAAACCAAATTTCTTTAAAGGGTAGAATCAACTATATGACATCCTGGTGAGCTGCTGTCATTGAAAGCGAACGTGATTGGATTTTTGATAATATTTCGATAATTTTAACTTACATCTGTTTCTATATACTTCCTAGTAAAATATAATTACTTTCGGAACTCCACAATAATATTTAAATAATAAAGTTTAAATCTTTTTCTAAATATCGTGTCCCTTCAGGACATTGCTTACCTTGTTCTCCACAATCCCCTATTCCTTGGCGTTCTTAATAAATATTATTGCTTGGTTATCTCTCTTAAATCTTATTCTGCCATCCATTTACGCACCGTCGTGGGTCTTTAGGCGTTGTGTAATGGTTAACAAGTTTGTTTCCCTCGAGCAATTACGGCTGTGTAGTGGGTTCGATACTTGCTGGGTTTCCTACACTTCGTCGTTGCTTACGTGTTCGCTCCTCAGCATCCTTCTGTAGAACCACATTTCTGCTGTTTAAATTCTCTTTTTTTCATCTGTGAAAAGATTGTCTAGTATTTAGTGCCATATAGGAGGACAGATATCACGTAACAGTTGAGCAATCTCTTTAAATAATTTATTTAAATAATTTATTTATTTAAATAATTTATGTGGTACTACAGAAGGATGCTGAGAATACCGTGGACCAAACATGTGAGTAACGACAGAGTTTTTTGGGGGGAGGGGGGATGGAAACGAAAATGACACTTATAATTAACATAAAAAAGAAACAATTGAAATTTCTAGGGCACATACTGAGGAAAGAGGGCTTGGAAAATTTGGTACTCACAGGACAGAATGAAGGCGAGAAATAAACAACGCATGACATTCCTAAGAAGCTTGATTAAATGGATTTGGGAAAAATAACGACGAGACAAATTATTTAAGTAAATTATTTAATAAATGATAAGTTATTTAAATAAAGTATTTAAACAAATAGTTTCAAAAATTAGGCTAAGAATTGTTTTTATACCCTTTCTGGCAAAACGTAATGACATACCGAATATTCGAATACTTAAAGAACTGAAACTTGTGTTTTTAAGCTTATATGCTTAGCATTAATTTAAGCGTACTACTAGATTGGCAGTTAGGTCCCAGTGTTTTACTGTTGCAATAGCTAAATATAACCGTTACTTTTATTTTAGTATTTTTTTCTCACACTTCTCACCTGTGGAACTCTCTTCCGGTTTCCTGTTTACAATCTTTAAAAATTTAAATGCAAATTGACATCTTCTGTTTTCCTGAAACCTGTTCTTTTAATGTTCTTTCTCCTCACTAAATCTTTCTCATTCTCTTTCCCTCCCAGCAACCTTGCGTCTTAGTAGCATTATTGCCTTGCTTGAGTTGAAAAGATTAGAAAAAAAAACGTTATTACTTTCCGAGCACCTTAATAATTATCTGTGTGTGTTTACTTTGCTGGAACTTTAAGAAAACCTACAGGACTTAATGAATGGTCAACTGGCGTCTTCATACCCAATGTAAGTGAGAAATAATCTGTACTTGGGACGAATTGGTGTCGTTGCAGGGAAAGATAAGAATTATCTGCCGTAATTACAAGTCCAAAAGAAGCCACATCAATCATCGGATAACTGTCTGAAAGCGAAAAATGTTTGGCATAAAGTCTGATGCAGCGAATTCATATTTGACTCAGACGTATCTGTTTACTTAAACACATCTGTTCGCTCGCTATAATAAAACAGCAGAGCGAACTAAACATAAAACTTTTCATTTAATAATCTGATCCCGACAATTTATTAGAACTTTCCAGTCGTATTTTCCGACGTGATTATATAAGGTTTTATCAGTAGATTTCCTTGTAATGAAATCGTTCCTACCATAATAACATCGAAGAATTGTCCGACGCAGTTCGTCTTAAGTCACTCTTCTACTAGTATAGCAATTTTATACAATCGAAGCATGTAACGGTTTGGTTCGCTATCTCAGTAACCCTTGACTTATTTCCTCACCAATAACAAGCCCTTTTCACTGATTTTAAAAGTCATTTCTACTGTAAACCTATTAAGTTCTCCAGTAAATCACTTACAATGCATTTTTACGGCAAAGTTATGTGTGATACTTTTCTATAGTAAAACTAAAATGTGATTATATTATACATATATATTATACATTGAACATATATCTTTTATATTATATATAAATGAAAAAAGCACTTTCTATTTTCAGTCGGACTTAAAATCCAACAGACATTAACGACACACACACTCTCTCTCTCTCTCTCTCTCTCTCTCTCTCTCTCTCTCTCTCTCCTGTATATATATATATATACATGCATACATGCATACACACACACACACACACACACACACACACACACACACACACACACATATATATATATATATATATATATATATATATATATATATATATATATAGCCTGACGTGCTATACTATTTAGCTATAGAGGAAGCGTCTGGTTAGAAAAGTCAAATTACTGTTTTTAAACAACAAATTTCCCATGATTTTTCTCAGACGCTCATATCTGCCCGAAGCGTATCTTAACGTAAAAAATGACATCATATTTTATGAAATGTACATAGTCCGACAATTATTCTAATATATTTTTTGTATATACATTATTTTTATAGATACAAATATTTATATATATATATATATATATGTGTATGTGTGTGTGTGTGTGTGTGTATGTGTGACCAAATGGATAAATATAGGTAAATGTACGGCCGAGCATCCGCATACAAATACTCCGAGTTGTGCAATCAATGCAAGATATTATGTATATTTCTTAATATATATATATATATATATATATATATATATATATATATATATATATATATTCATTGAATAATATAGACATTGTGTCTCCTTATTTTTATACTGATTCTTTCTAATCTGTTTCTTGATGTTGATGCGAAATTCATCAAGAAAGGTGCCGTGGAAAAGTCGGAAAGATCGAAAGTACATGGTTTAAAAAAATATTCAATGAAACATGTCTGAATAAAGATATGCTGACTATATATATATATATATATATATATATATATATATATATATATATATATATGTGTATTTGGGCACAATCCCTCTTTTATACAAGTTTCGTTAAAAACAACAGACAAGACATGGCGTATAATTTGTATAAAAGAGGGTTTGCTACCCAAATTGTATAAAAGAGGGTTAGCTACCCAAATACACAATTATTAAATTACATAATCCGGAAGCCAACAAGGAAAGTAACACAACATTCACATGGGGTTGGTTGCGTGCGTGTGTGTATAATGTTAGCGGTTCGGAAAAAATTGGCAGGAGTGTTTACATTCATTTTCGCAAAAAAACACTTTTTGGAAAAGACCCTCTCTTCTTTTCCAGCTGTGGCTTGAATAGCAAATGGTAGGTTAGATTGTTTGGCCATGATTGGTAACCAACCTAGGAAAAGGACAATTCTGAATTCAAAATCGCCCTGGTAAGGCTCATACTATACAACCATTGAAAAGATCACAAACGGGGGATTGCGCAGGTCGAATAAAAACAATACTTACCATCTCCCTGATCTCAGTAGAGCGCGTCTTAATTCTTGAACACCTACAGTCCATTTCTTCTTGATTCGCAATACATTTCTATACGAAAAATCAAAGCCAGTATTTTTTTTTTTTCGTTAACATTTTTTTCGTCAGTATTTTTCAATGCGTTTCTATAGAAAAGAACGTTAGCAATGCATTTACACAATATACCGCGTGTAACAGAAAATTTGTCCAAATTGTGTAAAAGCATAATTGTCCATCCCACAAAATGTTTTATATCTAAAAAAAAAAACACTAAACTAATAGAATTTCTTTTTTACAGCTTTTCAGATAAGACGGTTAGCCATCTTGGCACTATTTGTCGTAAGAATAACTGAAAAACCCTATGAGTTATTCAGCTAGAAAGAGAACAGGTTTTGTGTCAGCCCCACTGTCTTCCAAAATGAGCAATGGTGAAGGGAAAAATTCAGTCCTTCAGTTATGGTGCCAACATTCATACTCTGGCTTTCATCTTCAAAGTCCATTCAAGAACCATCAAGAGAATGGTGAATAAGTGTGAAAGAGAGGGAACAGTAGAGAGGAAAACTGGATCAGGAGGCCACAACAGGAAGAGGGATCATCATTTCAATTTAGAACTAAAGAGGCCAGTTACAAAAGAGCCAACTCAATCCATAAGATGTTTGGCACATGTGAGAGGAGTTTCAGCTATGACAGTCCAATGAGCAGTGAAAAAAGACTTGTAAATGAAATCGTACGGGAAACTTGTGAGGCACCTTGTTACTCCAGGACAGAATTAGAAGGTTAGAGAGGGCGAAAATCATTTTGGATAAGTTGGAAAGTGATCATCGAATAATATATATATATATATATATATATTTGAACTTTATTTCAATCCTTACTGAGCTTCCGATCTTTAGCTATGATTAATTAATAATGAACATGTCATTTTCATTGATGATCAATTTCATCATGATTCTTCTATTAAGCTTGAAGAGTAATTATACTTTTTTATTGCTCAAAGTAGAATCCAATAGTGTTATAAAAAGCTCGAAGAATTCCAGTAAGATATTTTAATCGTTTCTAAGATACAACGGTTCAAAGCTTAATCTAATAATTTTGCCTTTACACGATTTGGACAATTTTGCTCTTACACCCGGTATATAAATATGATATATATATATATATATATATATATATATATATATATATATGAGAGTCTATTTTATATGCGACTATAATAACATTTGAAATAATAAAAATGTTAGATTAAAAATAAATCCATTAATTCTTTAGAAATTGCTTTGTTTACGTTTCGCATAAGAAACTAGGCAGATATGAAGCTTTCGAGAAAATAATCTGATTGAAGAGAATGTATTTCCCTTAAAAAAAAATTAGAACCTTGTTTATTGTGTTGTTCTCTGTGTTGGCTTCCGCTACAAAATTGAACGCAAGGGAGACGTATTTTCTTAACTAAGATTTCTCGAAGATGCACGCCGATACACGTAATACACACTGTATAATAAATAGAAATTATGAGTCTATTTCAAATACAAAGAGAAATAAATCTGTCAGATAAAAAATAATATTATTTTTTTTAATTTAAAAATCACATTTTATATACTCTACTCCTAATCGATTCGTCATGCTTTCCTTAATTCATGACCACTGACAATACCTTTCACTCTGATTTGCAGTGTCTTTAAACTATATATTGTACAGCTATAATCTGCCTGTAAGGCTTGTCTTTATTCTCGACTACTGACACTCTTTTCCTAATTTACAATGCATTTCTATAGACAAAATCATTAGTAATACATTTACATCATAGCTATCAAAAACTTCAACTGCCTGTAATTCTTGCATCAATCCCTGAAAATCGCTTTCATTCTGATTTTCTTTACACAACATGCAGACTGAGTGCCGAAAATCGAGATTTTCTTTAACACCCAGCTGATCGGGTGTTCCAGCAAAATTGTTCAATTGTTAAATTAAGTTTTGAACCGTTGTATCTTAGAAATGATTAAAGATATCTTACTGGAATTCTGCGAGATTTTTATGACACTATTGAACTATACTTGGACCAATAAGAATGTATTTAGCTCTAATTTGAAATGATGATCCCTTTTGTGACCTCCTGATCCAGTTTTCCTCTCTACTGTTCCTTCTTTTTTTTAAACTTATTCACCGTTCTCCTGATGGTTCTTGAAAGGGCTTTGAAGATGGAAGCGAGAGTATGAAGGAAGGCTTGAATGATCTTTTTTCCTCTCACCATTGCTCAGTTGTGAAGACATAGTAGGGCTAATCTTTTCTCTTTCCAGTTCAGTAACTCAAAGAGTATTTCAGTGATTCTTACGACAAATGGCTAAACGTCTTATCTGTAAAAAGAAAAAAAGAAATTCAATTAGTTTAGTGATTTTTTTTAAATATTAAACATTTTGTGGGATGGACAATTATGTCCTTCTGTTACACGATTTGGAAATTTTTTCTGTTATAGTCGGTGTATCTAGAAATCCAAAGAAAGGTCTGTAATGTTATCGGTCTTGACTTGGCATCTCGACTTCAGTCACATTCCCACCGCCGTAACGTGGCTTCCCTCTGCCTTTTCTCTAAATATTTTCATGCACTTGTTCTAATAGGTTCTACTCCTTGGTACCACGACCGCGCGAATTTAAGCTTTATACTCGACTATACTATACTATATGTTATTGTTTTAGTGTTGAAATAGCTAAATGTAACCGTTAATTCTATTTTAATGGTTTCCTTTCTTTCACTTTTCACTTTACTTCTACAATCTTCAAAAATTTAAATGCAGCCTCAAACGTCATTTTTGTCGTTTTTGTTTTCTTGAAACCTGTTCTTTTAGTGTCCTTTCTCCTCACTAAAATTTTCTAATTCTCATCCACTCCCAGTAACCCCCTTGCGTCTTAGCGGAATTAACGCCTTGCTTGGGGCAATATGATTTTTAAAAAAATGTAAATCTTGCCTCGCTGTCCCGGGTTCGAATTCTGTCAAATAATGCTATGAATTGCTCACCTGCCGTCAAAATATCCTTTATTACACTGTAGATGCGAAAATTACGGTAAATGAATATTTTAACAAATGTTTATAAATTCTACTAATATTTTACAATTTAATCAATATATTTTTTATATTTTTTTTTCTTTTTAAAATTTCTTTTGCTTGTGCCTTTTTGTCTCTCTTCTTGTCGTTTTTTTTTTTTTTTTTTTTTTTTGTAATATTTTCCTTCTTTTCTGCTATTAAAAGAACAAGGTCTACAATTGACACACGGTGACAGTGAAATGCAGGAGGACTCCGGCTATGAGTGAACCAATTAGCATCAAAATCTGCGTGTATTATCTTGGCTTGAGTAAACAAAATCCTTTGGCAAACAGATGAAAGCCCACTTCTTGCTGCGCAGGTAAAGAGAATTCTAGGGATTATCGTTAGCCTTTGGCTAATTTTATTTTATCACGTCTACTTTTAGTATTGTAAATGATAGTGTAGGTAAGGTGAAAATGAGAAGAAAGAAAGAAAGAAAGAAAGAGCAATGAAGGGAAACAAAGTTAGAATAATGAAAGGAAAATAATAAATAGAAAGAAAGAAAGAAAGAAAGAAAGAACAATAAAGAGAAGGAAAGCCATAACAATTAATAAGAAAGAACAATAAAAGTAAAGAGAGAAAGATATAGTCAAGGAAAGGGAGATCAAAGACGGAAAGACGTCGGAAAATGAAGAAAGAGGAAAAATGAAAGGAAACTGAAGAGGAAGGAAGGAAGGAAGGAAGGAAGGAAGGAAGGAAGGAAAGCTGAAGAATAGGAGTGGGGGGAATAAAAGAAAAGAAACAAGATGTGACGGGCCTTTCCTGACATTAGCTTGTTGGTTGTCGCTTTCGCCAACTCCTCACTCTCACCTCCGTTCCTCTCTCAACCCCCCCCCCATCCCCTGTCGCAGCTCCCGCCTTAAATGCTATCACCTGATTGGGCTGAGACTAAGTTGAGGAGGTAATAGGAAAAACACGCAACATATGGATATTGTTACCCTACATTATATTTACAGAAATTCCAGAAATATACAGACAAACACAAAGTATCCTTTAAAACAAAGAGGATGAAATGTAAAAGGGAGGAGGAAGGGAAGGAGTGAGTGAAGGAGGAAAGGGAGGAAGAAGTGAAGAAGGAAGGGGAGGAGTAACGATGAAGAAGAGAAAGAAGAAAAAGGAAGTAAAAGGGAAAGCGATAGGGATGAAATGGGATGAAGAGAAGAATGAGGAAAAGAAAAAAGTACAATTACAATGAAAGAGGAGGAGGGGAAAGTAACGGTGAAAAATGACGGGGTGGAAGAGGGTGGTGGTGGTGGAAAATGGGGAAGAGGACAAAGGGAGAAAGACAACCAGGAAGTTGGTGGAAATGGAGAGGCGGTAAAAAGAAACAACGAATATGACGGAGGAATGAAAGCACGGGTGACAAATAGAGAAGAGGAGTAGGAAGAGGCGATGGTTACATAGGAAAATAAATTAGGATGAGGAAGTGGAAGTAAGAGGAGAAGGAAAGGAAGGAGGAGAAAAGAATTGGTCGGAGGAAGAGGAGGGAAGAGTTAAAAGTAATAAAAGTATGACGACAAAGAAGAGGAGGATGGAAAAATGATCGGCGACAAAAAGTGAGAGTAGGAGGTGGAGGCAAGAGGAAATGGTGGTGAAAGAAAAGACGGTGAGTGAGCGAGTGAGTGAGTGAGTGAGTAAGTGAGTGAGTGAGTGAAAAGGAAGGGACAAAAAAGGAAAAGCGAACAATGAGGATAACGAAAGGAACGGCATAACAGTACGAAGAGGAGGAAAAGACGGAAGAAGACAATATGGACGTCCATGTTGACGAATAAAAGGAAGACGAAAGTGCTTATCATGTGCAAAAAAATGTTACTATTTTTGTTGTGACTATTGTTCGTGTTACTGCCATAAATTCGAATAAATTGCAGAGTTATGCATTTTCATTTATTTATCATTTTGTTTATTGCTTTAACCACCTCTGCAAAAAAAAATGCTTTTTGGAGAGGTGAGGGTCTGGCACATATAAACATGGTATTTGCATGTTTGATCTCATAGGGAATTGAAAACCGAAAGGAATCATGCTGGAAACACTCATTACAATATGTTTATGGAAAGAAAAATTCCTTATTTAAAAAAAAAGAGTCCTTGCAAATTCTAAAATAACATATTTTATATAAAAGATAATGGTAATATTATCCTTTTTTTCTATAAGGATCAAGATGTAGTATCTGTTCACTTCATCTCTAGTGGTAACAGTAATATTAACTGTTTCCTTGTAATCTATTTATCTGTCAAGTAAACGTGTCTTGTGTCTCGATGTATACCTTTCGAAATCACCCCACAACCGGATTTTTTTTTTAATTTAATTACTTTGCGACTAAAATGAGCAAACAAACTCTAAATCACTATATTTTTATCCCAGTTCATTTCTCCAGTTTTAACACTGTCTCCTTCGACGCTATGTCGGATTTTCTCACAAATGTAGTCCTGGGTATGACGATAAACTACATCCGGCAGCAAAGCCTCTAATCGGAAGATTGGAGTTTTTGAGGAGCCTGGAACCACCCCTTAATTGTTGTTGTTCCCAGGTTCACCCTGACCCGGGGTGGTAGTACCTGTTTGGGTCCCAGCTATGGGTAAATAGTGAACCCTAAAAACAAAAACAAATCATTATGTATATATATAAAATAGAGGATGTCTCTATGTCACTCTAACTGTCTGTATGATACCTTTTCACTAGAGATCCATCCAACCGATTTTGACCAAATGTGGCACATACATTGTATTATGTAAGAGATAGGTTCTTAGCGTAAAAATCGATAATTTTTTAAAAAATCAATAATCGATAGAGCCGATCAAAAATTGATAAATTCAACTTTTTTCCTCCGATTTCGTTCAGACTCGGTATATAGGACACTTACATCATGACGAGCGCAACGATACCTTATTTGTATTTCTACGCCACATCGTTTAGTGAAAATCTGTGAAAAACGAAAAATCGATTTCAACACAAATTTTAAACTAAAAATTCCCTCAATTTTCAAGCAATCTAATATAAACTTCACTCAATTGTAACCAACAATAAGCTGATTGTTTAACAGTCATTTAACTTAATAATTAAGTCCACCCATATAGTAAAAACCCGGGTATATAGCAAAAAATGGCGATTTTTAAAAGTTTCTTTCTTATTTTTCGTTGATCTTTCAACTAATTTTCATCAAACTTAACAATTGCTTTATAAATGTATCCTCTTCTGCATCCCTGGTAGCACACTGACAAATTCAATTTCAAAACCTCGATAATAATTGTGGACTGAAGTGGGTCTTCATGTTGCCTGTTTTACCACTACATGTCCGCGGCTAACTTCGATTGAATAAACAACAAACTATTTCTGTTATATCAGTAACTGCATTAATTTAAAATGATTTTTAATGAAAGTACTTTAAAGTAATTGAAGATAGCCTCTGTTGCATCTAAACATGATGCTGTTTTTGCTCCATTCTAATTGAACGCTTTTTTGATGGACCAGCTGAGTATCGCTGCTAGTGAAAGTATAAAAATATATATTTATAGTAAAAATACCAGCAATACATTATTATGTAAAAAAAATTCCAACAATACATATTTATAGTAAAGTAACCAACGATACATTTTATAGCTAAAGCTAAATTTTATCAGTTGAAGCCATAAAATTGTGTTCAAAATATTTAAATTTCGGCATTAAATAACCGATAAAGGCTGATACGTCGCTAAGCAAAATCAATCAAATAAAGAACATGAACGAACTCTTTCGTGACATTAATCAATATAATATACCACAATTTCTTAAATCAAACTGTATTCCAAAATATAACTTCAACAAAACTACAACATAAAACACACATATCACCGCTTCTAGTAATTATGCCCGCACAAACGGGTAAATGCAAAAAAGCTGAGTATCATCTACCATGTACTCAATTGTGAAAGCATAATAACATATTTTATTACTTCAAAACTTCAAATTTCGGCACTAAATGTCCCATAAGAGTTGATATGCCGTTAAATAAACAAGTCAAATCAAATATATATATATATATATATATATATATATATATATATATATATATATATATATATATAAAAGAGACAGACAGATAGAGGGAGAGAGGGAGAACTAAAGGATTTTTAATTTATTAATCCGACAGATTTTATCACGTTATTTTATTGGATACCCATATTTGAGTAGACGCTCTGTTTATTTATTATATAAAAATATATATATATTGTATATTTATTTATTTTGTCAACTCTCCTGAATATATGAAGTGGTAATATATATATATATATATATATGTGTGTGTGTGTGTGTGTGTGTGTGTGCGCCTGTTTGTGTGTGTGTGTGTGTGTATATATATATATATATATATATATGTGTGTGTGTGTGTGTGCATGTTTCATTAAATAATATAGAAAAGTTTTTGTCTATTTATTTTAAGTAAGTTCCTTTCATATTGTCTGATAAGCTTAATCACATTATCATTGAAAGACGAAAGGAAATCACCATCTTGATACATGTTTAAATCCAATCTAAGCTTTCAGCTTACACAAGCCATTATCAAAGATGACAATTTCAATAAATCAAACAACACACGGACGAAACAACAATGATAGTCCGCCCTTGCTGCATGAAAATTTCCAAGTAACGACAAACTCGTATATACGAGACGCGTATATATGCATGTATGTATGCATTTTCTATATATATTATATATGCGCGATACTTATTGGAAAGAGTTCAATATCAGTGATAGAGCTAACATATTTAGTTGTATGGATATGAATATGTGACTCTGGGTTTCATGCTTTTGCGGTCATCAGACAAACTTTGTCTGATGAATGCAAAAACGTGAAACCGAGGGTCACAAATTCATATCCATACAACTATATATATATATATATATATATATATATATATATATATAAAAAGATTAAAGAGGAAACCTATGTCAATCTAACATGATTCACTTTTTTGAAGCTTCATCAGAGATTAAGAGAAAAAAAGACAAAATAACAAAAACACTGGTATTTTCAATTATATTTGGAACAGTTCTCATTGCTCAGGCACGTGTCATGTGAATTAAAACCGTAGATAATTTTATGTGTATGTAAGTTTGTGAAGATACTTGTATGTCTAAGTGGACATCGTGTGTCTCATGGTTCTAATTTATTGTTGAGCTTTTCAAGCATGTATTCTTTCTATGCGATAGAAATAAGTTTGATTCTTGAAGAATAGATTAAAAGGAAGATGGCGATGTAATGTAATGTTTTAGGCGTGTGTTTACAGTTGGTAATATTATTATTAAGTTTTCAATGTATTTTCTGTATAAAGAATTATGTGTTTTTTTTTTTTTAATTAGGGTGGATTTAGTGAAATCAAAGTTATTCCCAGCATCATTTCGTTGCAAAACGAGATACTTAGACATACAAGAATATTCACAAACTTAGAATTATTTATGGTTTTAAAGCACGTGACACGTATCTGACCAATGAGAACACACCCAAATCTAATGAGAAGCTGCAGTATTGATAATGGACTAAAATCTTTCTATTGGATTAATATCTAGAGTAACTGGGCGCCATTCCATGAATCTGATGGCTTTTAAGCTTTTTGGCAAGGTAGGCAATTGTCAGCTTTGTAATATTTGAATAATTAATACAGATATAAGCTTAAAACTAATTTTGTTGCGACTTGCGCCACTCAAAAGAAGTCCCTTGGCCAAGAACCTACAATGATTTTATTCATGTTTTTTTAGACCATTATCAATCTTGAAAATAGAATTTTGGTGACTTTCTGAAAACATTACTTTATTTCTTTTCGGAGTCATTAGAAAAGCTAACTTCTATGAAAATCCGAAACTGTAGCTGAGCAGTGAGGCTCGTCAGATGTAGCTTTGCATCCATCACTCAAAAAATTGCATTCGCAACGCCAGTACCTCAAAAAATGTTCCAAGAAATGGGTTTCAAGATAAAACTTTCCGAAACAGAAACTATGATCTAAAATTGAAATGAAAGCAGTGACGACACATAACTCTAAATCCATTATAAAAATTCAGAATGTCGAATTAGTAAATACCAAATACTTCAAATACCTCGGCGTATGAATCAGTTATAAAAGTGCTAGAGATAGTTTCGCCCAATACCGCAAATTGCTACAAAACTAAAACATTAGCATGAAAACTCAAATCATGTTCTTAAATAGTTTCATATCGAGAATTTCATATGAATGTCATGCATATATATATATCCACTATCCCACTATCCGAAATAATCAAAAGTCGCTGGGAAATACTACATCTCAAACCAGACCTAAAAAAATTGTTTAAGGAACCCGGCCTTCTAGCATATCGTAGACCTAAGAACCTAAAAGAAATCATAGGTAGTAACCACATTTCAGGGGACAAGGTAATCCGTAATAAACTAACAACAAAAACAACAGGATTTTCCCAACTCTGTAACAACAAAAGAAGTTTATGCTGCAACCACATTAAACACACGAATTCATTCACTATCTCAGGCAATAAATCTATTTTCAAAATCTACCACGATTCTAACTGTAGAAGTCATAACATAATTTACCTCCTAGAATGCACACTATGCCAGAAACAATATGTAAGAAAATCTGAATGTCCATTTCACTACAGAATTAATAATTATCGCAATCGAATTAAGTCGACTCCCCATGAAAAATTATTACTTGTAGAACAACATTTCCGCCTAAAAATACACGATTTCAAAACCCATGCCAAATTCACTATAATTGAGAGAATAGAAAAGTCCAGAGTTCCATGAAAATAAGTGGATACAACGTTTAAAAACACACTATCCAGCCTGGCTTAACTATAAATTTAACAATATAGGTAGTATTAATATATAAACCTACCCACATTTCTCACCCACACAAGACAGACATGCTTACGGAGGTGATAAGGCCTCACACTTATACACACACCCACACAAATATACACACTTACACACATCATACTCACTCACTCCCTAAGAACCAAATAGCACACACACACTTAACAGAGACACATCCCCTTTCCAGCAACCAATAAAACTGTCAAAATGACCAAGGGAATTCAGAGCAGCATGGATCTACCCAACTCTTATTTTAAATAACAACTTAAAAGAGACTGTTTGACCAACACAAAGACTAACCAAAATTCATGTTAAAAAAATGTTTTAAATAAAAAAAAACAAATGAAAACTACAGACAAAGTTCAGTTTCTCCATCATTTCTGTAGTTCACTGCTACAAGCAAGCAGAAAATTATTTTTACCCTGATGATGGCCATGTTGGTCGAAACTAGTCGAGGAATCTAAATGAAATAATAATAAAAACGAAGGAATATTTATATACAACCCAGTGTGTCTGAAGATTTTAATTTTTTAATATTTTTTATTGTTCAATATATGTATATATGTGTGTGTGTGTGTGTATGTGTGTGTGCGTGTGTGTGTGTTTAGGTAACAATCCTTCTTTCATGCATATTTATATATATTTACATATATACATATAAATATAGATAACTAGACTCGTTTCGAAAAACCCTCGAATATTTGATTTGCTAATCAAATCAATCTCGAGGGAAAAAAGGTTTTAAAAAAAGAAAGAGCTACACACATGAACTTCTGCCGACAAAAAATCACACAGATGCAGGTCTGAAGCCCAAAGAAAAAACCCCGATACGAGTAAACAACTAACTAACAAAAGAGCTCAATACAACCGTAGAGCAGACCTAGATACACCTAGTGAGCCAGACAAACCTACCTAGGTTTCACCTAAACGGATCGTCAGGGAATCCGTTTAGGTGAAACTTATATATATATATATATATAAAGTTATCGGCGTATATTAATAATGAAAATATGAGCGTTATCTCGCATGCGTCACAATTTATATTATTCAACTACATTCAATTACATTCGACCAGTGGATGCGTGACACCAAGGCCCTCTTCGATGGTGGATCCTACATTATTGTGTGGATGTAATAATCTATCTAGCCTGGGATGGTATTTTATACACGCAAACGCGCACACACACACAACAACAACAACAACACACTCCGACTGATACCAAATCAGTTGGGTTTCGATCCTGGCTCGGATGTCTAGGTACACTGATGAGCTGTGAAACAGCGAAACAGTCTGTTTGGGGATGACAATATATATACATGCTCCTAAAAAAGTATTTCGGTTGAGCTCTTCGGGGAGAAAAGTGAATTTGTAGACAGTGGCTATTACTGGTGCCGATGCAAGACTCTTCGTTAAGACGAATCGAGTTCTCCGGTCACTGGCATGTAAAAATAAATACGTCTAAATTCACCTTCGTACCTGCCGTGCGCCAATGGCATGGGGTAAAATATCCGACTGATACCAAAATCAGTCGTGTTTCAATACCGGCTTGAAGCAATCTGATATCTAGCTACACTGATCAGTTGCAAAATCGTATGTCCGTAAATGGCAGTATATATATATATATATATATATATATATATATATATATATATATATATATTACTGCAATCATTTTTTAGTGGATACCCGTAATAATAAATGCAAATATATTTATATATAAATAATAAATAACATTTGAATTAAGAAATGAATTAAAATTATGTCGGATTAAAATAAATAAAATCCATTAATTCTATTCTACTAATTACTAATTCTACTAAATCCATTAATACAAAATAAATAAAATCCATTAATTCCATATATATATATATATATATATATATATATATATATATATATATTACACTGGTTTTCCAACGGGTGCACATTTCAAACCTCATCAAGTTGAACTACAGAAATCACATCATTTGAAGACTTTCAACAGCAGCAACAACTGAAATGGATACCGCATCTAACTCAAAGTGAAAATAATGTCATAATCAAGACTTTAACATTCCACACTACATCAAACAAAAGGTTAGGAAGGAAACTGCCATCAATGCTAAAAAGAGAGATAGCAGCTACTGAATCCATTTGCCTGAAAAATGGGTGTCAAGATAAACTTTCCAAAACAGAAACTATGATCTAGAATTGAAATGAAACAAGTGAAGACACATAACTCTAAATCCATTATAAAAATTCAGGATGTCGAATTAGTAAATACCAAATACTTCAAATACTTCAGCATATAAATCAGTTATAACAAATTAAGTATAGGAGAAAAAGAAATTGAACATAGATTAGGCTGTGCTAGAGATAGTTTCACCGAATACCGCAAATTGCTACAAAACGAAAACAACCTCCTGAAAACAAGAGTCATGTTCTTAAATACCTTCTTTAGATTGAGACTTTTATATGAATGTCATGCATGACAACAAACCCTTCCAGAAATACCTAAAGCGACAGCTCTATACAATCGATTTCTCGGGTCAGTTGTTAAACAAGTTTTTTGAGCAAGTAAAACCTGGAAGTCTTGGCAAAAACCATCCCTCTTTGAACATTGTGAACTGACGCTACAAAATAACAAAGAACTGTACCAAATAAGAGAAAGAAAAAAAAAACATTACTTGAAGACTACAACTAAAATGGATAAAGCACATGTAACTAGAAGAGAAAATAATGGCATAATCAAGATGTCGACATTCCACACCGCTTCAAATAAAAGTTCAGAAAGGAAACCTCCATAAATACTGGAAAGAGTCAGAAGAGCTAATGGAATGTTTTCCAGAAATTATTGTTTTAAGAGAAAGATTTTATAAATTTCTACCAAAAACAGTACTAACGGCTTGGTCAATAAATTGCTTTTAACCAGAGAACGGAAAATGCGACACCAAAATCCGAAGGCGAATTGGAATAGCGAAAGATGCCTTCTGATAGCTATGAAAAGTATTAAGAAACAGGAAAATCAAACAAGTACAAAAATTTAAATATCTAGGAAGTGTTTTAAGAGAGGACGGAAAAGGCAACATCGAAATCCGAAGGCGAGTTAGGATAGCGAAAGGTGATTTCTAAAAGTTAAGTAAAATATTAAGAAAAAATAAATTTTCGTTAGAAATACAGAAAATAGTACTTAACTGTTAGAACATATCGGTCTTATATATGGTAGTGAATTCTAGAAAATCTCATTACAGATGATGAAGAGACTTGAGGCAACAGAAATGTGGTTCTATAGAAGGATGCTGTGAATACCATGGTCTGAACACGTGAGCAATGACGATGTTTTAGAGAAAATGTAAATAAAAACGGAGACTTATACTTAACATAAGAAAGCGACAGTTGAAATTTCTAGTGCACATACCGAGGAAAGATGGCTTAGAAAATATAACACTGACAGGACATTGAAGGACAGAAGAATCAGCGAAAACCTACTTTACATGAGTCTGGAAATGGTTGGCAGAACAAGGATTAGGAGAGATAGCGAAGTGACAAAATGTACTAAGAACTACAAAGGATAGGAAATTGTGGAGAGCCACGATTGCCCACGTCCTTAATGGAAATGGCACATTAAGAAGATGTTTCGTGTAAAAATAATTCTGTTTCTGATGATTTCACTGTTGAAATTGCTAGTTGTACCCGTAAGACAATACTAATAGTTTATTCTCCCCGCCTCACCTTATTTGGAGAACTTTTCTTACGGCTCTCGACTTCCCTGTCAACTTCTATGTACCGTGTCTTGGCATGGCGGGTCCTATCTGTAAAGGAATGTAGATTACCTGAATATTTGTCTTCCAAGTAGTGGATAGTGGCTCGGACTGAGGAATCGGAGAGCCGAGTTCGAATTCCAGTCGAATCCATTGCATTCACTTACGCGATAATACCGTCAGGAAAGTTATTAATCCTCTTCTTTCCTCCTCCGGCTATTGGTAAAAAAAACAGGACAGACTTGGATGGCAACTGGTCTAGGAGAAGGAAAACTCTGAAATCAAAACCTGCGGCGGGTTGTTTGGGGACCTGGTGGCACGTAGTGCACCAGGTTTCTGTATTCGGCCCTTCAAAAAGCATGGATGGTTCTTCACAAAGTCTTCACCATTATAATCAAATCATATGTGCAGGTGTCTGGCTGTTGGTTCCTAGGAACTGAGCTGCTTGACACTCATACGACGAGAGAGTCCACCATATATTAAATTAATTATATATATATATCCAAGTATAGGATTGGTTTATACGGAATAAATTCCAATAATCAACACATACTATCCTTAAAAGAGTGCTCAATACAGAGTAAAGCAAATATAATTATTTATTCGAAAATTGTAATATAAATATGTTATAAAATCACTACAAAAATAGCCATTTTGTTTTAACACTTCTGGTGTCTTATCAAGTGATGATGTTGAATGTAGAATAAATAAAGCCTTTATTCTACATTCAACATCATCACTTTATAAGACGCCAGAAGTGTTGAAACAAAATGGCTACTTTTGTAGTGATTTTATAACATATTTATGCTACAATTTTCGAATAAATGATATATATATATGTGTGTGTGTGTGTTAAAATATATATATTTGTGTTATCTCTCTCTCTCTCTCTCTCTCTCTATATATATATATATATATATATATATATATATATATATATATAAAAATAGATTTTCGAAAATTGAATGAAACTGCCTTGAGATAGTTTAACAGAGAGGAAAATAGCCATGGATTAATAATTAACAAGCTCGTCAGATAATTACTGGCATAAGGAATTCTATTTCTACTCTGTGCCAATCAGATGTCGTCTTATCTTCTGCTTATCAAAAGCTTAGTAAATCTCATTAAGGTTCCGTCAATATGTTGGCCTTGGCGAGAAATATTTCTACATTCAGCTCAATCTTTATGACGTAATATTGTCCCCTGCTAATGAATAGATGCACAAAAGTTAACAAAACCGTTAAAATGCAATTAACTTTTAGCAAAAACCGCGTAAAGTATCTGGCCATTGTGTTCGTATTCTATCTACCTAATTCTAAGTCTATTGATTTTCTTTCTTTCTATCTATTTATTCCTATTCTTTATCTATCTCAGCCTATTTTTATCTCTTTCAGACTATCCTTTATCTATCTATGATTTTATCTATCAATCTGTCTATCGAGCTATCTCAGCTTATTATTAATCTATCTATCAATCTATCTATCTCAGTCTGTTCTTTATCTATCTATATCAGCTTATTTTTCATCTACCTATCTCAGCCTATACTGTATTCTGTCTGTCTATCTATGTCTGTTCTTATCTATCTCATCCTACTCATATCTATATATCTATCTATCTATCTATTTACGTCTGTTTTTAACGTCATGGTTGTGATGACAAACTACATCCGGTAGGAAGGAGATCGGGATGTTTTGAGAAGCGCGGAACCACCTCTTAATCGCTGTTGTTCCCAGGTTCACCCAGACTTGGGGTGGTAGCACCTGTTAGGGTCCCAACTATGAGCAAATAGTTAACCCCCCCAATTGGTGTCAAAATACTATGAAAGTATAAAAATACATTTTATACTAAAAATACCAGACACAAATTTTCATAGTAAAAAAAAAGACCAACCATAAATTTATGCCAAAAAATAAAAATAAAAATAAAATATTACCAGCAATACATTTTTATAGACGAAATTACTAGTGCTCCCAAGATAATTAAATTTGGGCCTTGAATGGGCCATAAGGAGTTGATATTCCGCTAAACAAACAAACAAACGTCTGTTTTTATATAGCAATCTATTTCATCTTATTCATATCTATCTATCTATCTATCTATCTATCTAGCTAGCTATGTTCTTAGCTATCTATCTCCCTATCTCTATTCATATCTATTTATAAATCTACATCAGTATTAGTCGTAAATTAGGAAAAGTTAATCAAAAATTGAACACTGCAAGCCTTATATTGTTTGAAAGAACACTTGCTGACTAAATACACCTGATATACATCTATACGATCTGCCCCTTAAACGGCCAATGTATGACTGATAATATTGTGTACCGAGCTAACATACATTCCGGGAATAATGTCGAATTTTATTTTGATTTCACTGAAAATCGTTGGAAATATTGTTTCTACCATCATCGAATGACTTTAGGCAATGTAAGATACATGAACAGCACTGCTCTTTCCAAATATTTCTGATAATTAAAGAATGATGGTAATAGATCCATTATTACGTGGGATATTGTAGCAAAAGCCAAATCATATAATAGGAAAGGTGATAGATGTCATTTATGCTTTGTAGAAAAATTAATTATCTTAAAACACTTAAATAACCCTAGCTTATTAAACAAGAGAAATGAATTGATTGTCACATGTAGACGTAAATACAAATATCTATTGAAATACGTTGATCCACATAACTTTTTAATGTAAATTATGACCTTTCTCATTGTTTATTTTTTATTTTGGGTTTTCTTTTAGCAAAAATTTTATAAAAATTTAAATTAATATAAAATTAATATAAAATTAACATTCACAACTTTAAAAAAAACTTTTTTTATACATATGAAATAAAAAACCCGTATATTTTAAAAGCAAAATATACTTTTAAAATAAAATACTGTAATCCTCGTATAATATATGGCCTGCACCAACATTATGTTAACCAGATATTTTAATTAAAATTTAAATTATATAACAATCAGTTAATGGTTGTGTTGTCCTTGAAACTTCGATGACACCGGCGAGGGATAATATGTACATTTATTAATATCTACTTAATAGCTCTGTTATATTACATCGAGCACTGTTTTATTAACACCAGCTCTCTATGTGCATATATATATATATATATATATATATATATATATACGACGGCAGAATATCCATATCGTTAGCAGGCAGATATTATTTTTACATACGGCCACGTGAGTGATAATCGACGCGAAGCTACACGGCTGTATTAGATTTGTGTTTCCAGATCCTTTGCTGCTATTTATCGTCGCGTTACCGAGACATGATCGGTGACACTACAAAGTATGGATCGAAGAAAACCGAGATCCGCTCGTATGCCTGAGCACGAAGAATACACTCTACAGGTTGTCGGAGACGATTCAGGTATCAGCACACGCCAAGTGACCCTAGCATGTCGTACATCTCATAGTACAGCATGGAGCTCCTGTATCCATATCATTTGCAACGTGTGCAAAGTCTTTCGCCCTTTGATCACTCACCATGAGAGAATTTTTGCCGATGGTTTATTACACACACTGTCAATCTATTGTTTGTCTCTTCAGTCTTGTTTACGGATGAGGCAACATTTGGAAAAGATGGAATATCAAATTTACACAACCAGCATTTGTAAGCGGATTGAAATCCCCTTGGTACATTACAGGCTAGACACCAGCATAAGTTTACGATTAATGTGTGGGCTGGAATTGTAGGTGGCTGTCTGGTAGGTCCATATGTTCTCCCAGCAGCTCTTAGAGGAACAGTCTACAGCGACTTATTTCGAGCACACATCCAGACCTGTTAGAAGATGTACTCTTGCTAATACGAAAGACGCATGTGGACCTCAATTCTTTAGATTTTTATCTGTGCGGCCACCTAAAACAACTGGTTTATTATGCAGCAGACATTATAGATGCTTCGTCAACATGTCATGGGAGCCTGCGAAACCATTCGACGTCGTGTGGTAGTATTTCGAAAGGATCCGCCAGTCAATCCGACGAGTGCATGTCTGTCTAGAAGCAAGCGGAGGACATTTTAAACATTTGTTATGAGTTAGTGTGTTTAGGTACAACGATGGCCTTTTTGACATTTTATCTTATTTTGGTGTCACGAACTCGCCCCCCGCCAATGTTTGCAAAATTATATATATATATATATATATATATATATGATTCTGTCTATATAAATCTATTGACGTTGAAATAAAGACAAGCGTATGAGGTGGAAGGAAAGTTCTCACGGCTTACTTTCAAATGACGTTGAAAACGCCAGTCCTCGTTAAAACACCAAAAGTTAAGCATGAACGGTGCTGGTCAGTATTTAGAATGGTAATAGCTTACGAACATTAGTAACTGTGGGTAGCCTGTGGCCTTATGCCGGACTTATAAATATATAAATAGTTATATATGGGCGTGTCTCCCTAAGGATTAATATCACCTCGAGGCAAGAAAGAAATTGGAAGAAATAACGACCTTCGTTCATTTTTCCTTTAAAACATTAAAAAAATCTTCAAAGTAAAAAAAAATTGGTTATGGGTCCAAAACAAATAAAGCTATGCTTGGAAAAAAAACGAAGGAAAACTGCGAACTAGTCCGTCGAAAAAAAATAGAATGAAAGGTATTATCCAGCCCTGATTGAATAGCTATGGAAAAAAAATAGTTGATTAGCGCTTGTTCTTTTCGCATCGTCTGCGTCCTTTTGGCGGGAACTCCATTAAGGCCGAACAATTGAGTCGGTGTCACGCAACTCAATATTGTCACACATAATTCTAATATAGATTGGTCATTGTGAAAGCTGCGAGGCATCTGCAGGGCGATCTGCTCTCTCGTATCCACCCGTAACAAGGGCACGTCAAACAGGCTGAAACTGTCGTATATCTGGCAGGTAAACATTTACACGACAAAATAAATATATCCCATCGGTTTATCTACCTATCTCGAGCTGCTCGGTGGCCGAAACAGTAACGTTTCTGCTTCCAGTACCAGTAGTCCACACTTAAGAAAACTAATTTCATCTATATAGTAATTATTTCTGGTTTTGTAACATCAGCGAAAATTAATTTCTTGTATTTATTATATATATATATATATATATATATATATATAATATTTTTTTGTTTAAAAATATGATTCCTTCGCTGCATAAGAGTTCTCATGTTTCAAAAACGAGAGCCGAAACCATCCAAATAATTATTAAAATTAAGTTGAATTGAGGTGTTTCGTCCCGTTTCATCTTCAAGCGAAATTTTAGAAATCCTCAACACCTTAATTCAACTTAATTTTAATAATTATTTGGATGGTTTCTGCTCTCGTTTTTGAAACATGAGAACTCTTATGTAGCGAAGGAATCATATTTTTAAACAAAAAATATTATTATAATAAAGTTCTACTTCTGTATGGAGCACTGTCTTCTTAAAAATAAAAACAAAAATACTAAGGAACTCCGGATTATGCACCCAACGTGTTCTTTTCTATTTTCTGCATACCTGCGCACTTATATATATATATATATATATATATATATATATATATATATATAATTATTTTTTTAAATTTGATTCCTTCGCTACATAAGAGTTCTCATGTTTCAAAAACAAGAGCTGAAAACTTCAATGTAATTGTTAGAATTAAATTGAATTAAACTATCAAGCTCTGTTTCATCCTCAAGCGAAATTTTTGGAATAACTAATCTTGAAATTTACGCAGCTTTATAAGCATATTCATTCGTAAAATTAATTACTATGGAAACGGCTGAAGCAAATATTTCAATAAAGGGGCGTAAGGGTTAACAATTTGTATCAATATATTAATTGATTCATTACTTAATACTTTTTATTGATACTTTAATTCATTTTAATAATTATATTGAAGTTTTTGGCTCCTGCTTTTGAAACATGAGAACTCTTATGTAGCGAAGGAATCATATTTTTAAAAAGTAATTGTAAGTTAGGCTCTACTTTTGAGCACTATTTTTAAAAAAATAAAAACAAAATAGTAAAGAACTTCTGATTATTTACCTAACGAGTTCTTTCCTATTTTTCCTATATATTTGCACGCACACACACACACACACACACACACACACACACACACACACACACACACACACATATATATATATATATATATATATATATATATATATATATATATATATATATATAGGAGTCTAGCTCGTGCATGTACGTCAGTAAGATGTTAAAAGCGGAAGGGGGCTAAATTAGATGTTAAAATTGGCAGGGTGGTGAATAAATCAGACGTTAAAATTTGGTTAAAAACGAGAGAGGGATCAAATAATCTGTTAAAGCGAGTAGGGAGAAATCAAGTGTTAATCATGCTAAAAACGAGAGAGTGATCAAATAATCTGTTAAAAGCGGAAAGGAATCATATGTTAAAATCAGAGGAGAGATCAAATGATTTTTTATAAGTAAGGGTGCCAAATCAAATGGTAAAAGCGGGTGGCTCTGAATCAGACGATAAGTTTTAAAGATTCTTGAATCGACATTTTTCATTTGATCCTCTCAATGAATATTTTCAATATATTCTCCAGGTATTGAAATATTCTTGAAATCTCCTTGTAAAACGTTTTATTTCTCTAATATGAAAACAGAATTATTGAATAAGAAGGATTCAGAATTGCCCAGAAGAATAGATACTTTAATGCAGTAGAATCCCTGGCAACCGGACTAAGAAGTCCTTCCGGATATGAGGAACTGGTTACAAAGTTCAGACATGAGGGGTTATATTTAGATTAAAATAAAAGAACTGAAATCAGGTTTAACATTTATTTTCAATGTTTTATAGTAAACAAAATAAGCTAATGGTGAGTGAAATATAACGGAAATGATTTTATGGAAAAAGAAATAAATTATGTTATGTTAATGAAAGTTCATTAAATTAAGTATGCCACGTATGCAAAACAAATAATATAATGAGGATTTTTTTTAATTGCTGTTGCATGATGATTCTTTCTCTTCTAATGTCGTTCTCAACAATTTCCGCATTTAGTTTTGATTTTGTTCTTGAAAGTTTTTAAACGAAAGACACTTTTAATTCTGCATGTGTTATTGCAATCGTCATAGCTGAATGCTGGCTTTCTTTCCATAAAACTGACAACCTTTTCAATAGCTTTTTCAATTTCAGTCCAGGTTTCATCACAATCATGTTTTTTATTTCCTTGTTCATTGTGACAGTGTGAATGGTAGAGAATAGTTTCTTTGGATGATTTTATATCATACAATGTTGACTTTCCTATGTTGAACTCAGCCGTTAGTTACAATGAACTTTCACCAGCATCTAATCTGTTTAAAATTTCCACTTTTTGCAATAGTTGTTCTTTTCCATAGTTGTTCTTTTCCTCTTATTCCCATCATCTTTTAAACCAATACAAGCCATTAGGGTGAAATAAGCATAAGCAATTATCCAAAGTTAATTTCCTGAAAAACAGAAATTTCAAATCAGTTACATATCACTCAAATAGTTAAAATATACACATCAAAATCATGTCCTGATATGCGGGATTCCGGATAAGAGGCACTTCGAATATGATGGATTCCGGATATGCGGGACCCCGGATATGCGGGATTCCGGATATGAAGGATTCCGGATATGAGGATTTCTTACTCTTGAGCATGCAAAATACAACTGACCATGTATAAATATTTCTTTCTGGAGACAAATTCCAACTTTTTGAAGCGTTTGGTCTTGTGATCTGTTTACAGTTCTTGCAAACGCAAGTCAAATGGAAACTGGATTCTTGTATATAAAAACTTAAAGATACGCTGGAAACAATATTGTATTTTTATTAAATAAATATTTAATAATTGTTTTTAAAATAGTGGGTGTATTTTGCATGTTAAATAATAAAACTTACGTTTTCCACACGTGTGCTTTTACTGAGAGTTCTGCAAAAAAAAAGGGGAAGACTAATTTCTATTTATATTGTTCGGGCTGTTATCCTCATCTTTATTTCCGCATTCGCGACGTTTTAGCCGTTATGCGCTCCGACCTTCTTCAGATGATATCTATTGGATTTTCTAACAGAAACCTTTATTTAGTCTGCGGGGGTAGATTGGAAATTAGAACAATCTACCCCCGTACCAAGACTAAGACTTCAATTAATTAGATAATATATGTTAAAGACAATATTGCCTGAAAAAAAGAAATTTTTCGATGAAAAATGTATTTTTACAAGATTAAAATTGAATAATTTATAGTTTTTAAATCTTTTACAATTCATTCTCAATGTGATAATTCTTAGGAAATATGGTTATTAAGTAAAACTTAATTATTAATCATATATTGTAAAGCTTATTACAATCTGATAACCCCAATTATTTTTAAAAGAATTTCGATTTTTTGTATGTTAATAAAGGTACGGAATTTCTGAATTATGGATGGTCATACCTATAACTCTCATTAAAAGGTCACGTGTTCTAAGGGTTGTAAAAAAAAACCCTTTATTTAAACTTTACAGTCTGCTCCACTATACTTAACTATGAACACATTCGACTGTCAATCGGCCGTCGATAAATCGATTGACACATTCAGAAGAACAAGACACTGTAATTAAGAAATGTTTGTGTACAAGATTTTATGCTATAAGTAAGTAATATAATGTTTCAAATCAGATTAATTTAACTTTCAGTTTTCTAATTTTCCTCAAATAGCGTTTCAGAAGTATATATTTTATTTTTGCAAGATTTTTCAAAATGAGAATTAACTTTTGTTTACAAATATGTCAAAAATGGCCATTTTATCGATTTTATTGACAAAACATCGATTCTTATTAATATGATTTTTGTTTGAAATATACCACAGAGCATTTTAATTAATAGAAATAGTAAATTTTAAATCCTTTAGCTATCATTTAAAGCTAAAATGAAAACTTCAAGAAAGCTTTTTCATTTTTAAAAATTCATTTTAATCCTAACATATGCTTAATATCAGGAAGAAGCAGTTGAAATTTCTGGTACACATGATGAGGAAGGAGGGCATGGAGAATCTGATACTCACGGGTCGAATAGAAGGAAAGAGAGACAAGGGAAAACAACGCGTGACATACCTGGCGGACTTAAGCAAGTGGATGACAGAAAGTGGTCTGTGGGAAGAAGAAGAGTGAATGAAGTTGTTGAGAACTGCAAGGGATAGAGGGAGGTGGTGGAGAGCTATGATCGCCTACGTCCTGAAAGGATATGACATATAAAAAGAAAGAAAGATACTGAATTAGTGAAGGTATTTGCATTAAACTAACAAACAATACTGACGTGAATTGAATCAATAGCTAGGTTTACTGCAAGGAAGGTTGATTCACTGTGTTGTGCTAGACATTTTTTCTATCCAGAATCTATCTTACATATTTATAATTCTACCATCCGTCCATGCTTTGAATATTGCTGCCACATCTGGTCTAATAGTCTTATACATTTAGAAATTCTTGATAAAATTCAATGAAGAATTTGCAATGTTATTAGTCCTGATCTAGCATCTCAGCTTTAGTCCCTTCCTCGCCGCCGAAACGTAGCTTTCCTGTTCCTTTTCTATAAATACGTTTACCATATTTGCTCTGATGAACTTTCTTCTATGTTACCTAAACTTTATGAATTTAAGCGCAGTACTAGATTGGCAGAAAGGTCTCAGCATTTTACTGCTGAAATGGCTGCTAGATGTAACTGTAAGTTCTATGCTAACCTTTTTTTTTTCTTTTTTTTTGTTGTTGTTTTTTAATGCATTTTAGACCTTACGCAGAACGAATTAGTGAAGGTACAAGTATTAAACTAGCAAACAATAGGTCTACTAAAATTTTCACACATAGTCTAGATTATTTTTTAATTTTAAAATAAAATACAGCATGTTTACAAAATGAATGTGCTAACGTAAATATAATAAAATGTTTGTTTTTATTATTTTAATATCCAAAATATATCAATACTCGTGAACCGTGAACAGAAACATGTCCACGTCAAATATTTGATTTTTAGAATTTTACTTCTGACATGGCTTTGATGTAACCGTACGTTCTATGCTAGGAGTTTCTTCTAGCGCACTTCTTGCCTGTGGCAATCACTTCTGACTTCTTCCTTCAGAGTCAACTTTGATTTTCAAATATTTATATGCAATATCAATCGTTATCTTTTGTTTTCTTAATTCTTTTTTTTCTAGATCCTTAGTAGTACTTTGTTCACATATTATCTAACACTCAGTAACCGTTTGCGTCTCAGTGGGTTTAATGCTTTGATTGGGGGGGGGATTTGAGAAAAATTAAGAGGATCTTCCGCATGAAACGTGGATTGATCAAAAAGAAAACATTTCAAGAATCTGACGTTGCGAATTTAAACAGACATAATTGATACCGACTATAAAAACATTGACTAGCAACTTTAAGTAAGCATCACAAAGAGAAACGTGTAAGTTGGATGAAGAAGTACATGAAAACCGATTTCTTAACTTAAATTCTAATGATGAATGTAAAGCTACATTGGATGAAGCTGTTGGTTTAACCTAAGTTTGATTATTCATGGAAATAGTCAACCATATATTCCAATGAGGAATGTAGAGCTACATTTGATGAACCAGTTGCTTTAAAGCAAGTTTGATGATTCATGAAAATAGTCAACCTTGAATTCCAGTGATGAATGTAGAGCTACATTTGATGAACCTGTTGGTTTGACCTAAGTTTGAATATTCATGGAAATAATCAAACATAAATTCCAGTGATGAATGTAGAGCTACACTGGATGAACCTGTTGGTTTGACCTAAGTTTGATTGTTCATGGAAATAGTCAGACATAAATTCCAGTGATGTATGTAGAGCTACATTGGATGAACCTGTTGGTTTGACCTAAGTTTGATTATTCATGGAAATAGTCAACCCAAATAACTTAGGAGAAAACAGTAGTAAGTTGAATTAATTCTTTATTTGTTTTTTAGGCAGTAAAATTATAGGTCTCTACAAAAGTTAATAATAGTATTAAAACAAGTGTAGATAATTGTTGTAAATTTCTAGAGTAAACGTTCTTTGAGTAATAAAAAATCCACCTTTACCATACACCCAATTAATGAAACAAAGTCAAATGTTAATCTAGTAGAATAAGGTGTACGAGTATAGTCAGTTATGTGCCATGCGTGATACACGTTTAGGCGATCATGTATCTTTCGATACATGACTGATGAGTCAATTTTTTTCCCGCAGTAGGTTGCCATTTTTTTCTGCGTTAGACCAGTTGTCCTGCTATTTCCCCATAGTTTGGAGGGGCGAAGAAGAAGATCCATACCTTTACCAAGGGTATTAACACTTAAGTGAAAGTAATGCATTCGAACTGGAATTCGAACTCGGCTCTCCGATTCATCAGTCTAAGCCGCTATCCATACTCCACTGTGCCTCCGAGTTATGAGAACGGAAAACAATTTTCAAGTCAAGAACGCTGTGTAACAATCATAATATTTAGTAGAAATATTCAAATCTTAGTTTGTTTAATAAAATCCGATAAATAGTATACTTACAAAGGATTTATTTAATTTTTGCACAAGACTCAAGAGCCACTCAAAGTAGAAATATAATGAATGAGGTCGATTTAAACATGTAAGAGGATTAGCGAGAAATACAGATTATGAGGATATGTAGGATAGATAACGGTTGACCCTTAACTCGAAGTGGTTAATGTTAAGAAAAGCATCTAAGCAGGCGTATGTTAAAAATTATTGGGAAAAAGCTAAGTGGAACTTTCTTCCTACATTTGGTAGGAAATGAGGACGATTCAACTATGTGGAAGTAGTATGGCTTGTCCTAGTTGGAAAGTTTTCAGCCGGTGGAACTAAAGAATGGGGCGCTCATTTGAACATTTGCCGTAGAAATAGTGATAGGCTTGCGACAAAGAGTTTGATGGGTGGAGAATAAGTACAGAAATATAAATGTATTAAAATCAAATGTTAATCCAGTAGAAAAGAGGTGTACGAGTATAATCAGTTATGTGCCATGAGTGATACACGCTTAGGCGATCATGTGACTTTCGATACATGACTGACGAGGCAGATTTTTTTTTCCCGAAGTAGGTTGCCATTTCTTTCTGCAGTAGACCAGTTGTCATCCAAGTCTGGTCTGTCCTGCTATTTACCCATACCTGGGAGGGGCGAAGAAGAAGAGGATGCATACTTTTCCCAAGGGTATTAGAACGTAAGACAGACGATGGAAAAAGATGCCTACCCAAAGTTTAAAAAAAGTTTTAAGAAACAGAAAAATATCATTGTAAACAAAAGAAAAATGCTGATTGTGCATCTGATAATCCTATAATATGTCACATATCTTTTTTATACTAAAATTCACACAATTCAAGACCCGAGAGCTACTCAAAGGAAATAGTTACTATTAAAATGATTATGATGAATGTGATAGAAATGAAAGAGTAAGTGATAGAAAGCAAGATAAGGAGGGCAGATAATGAGTGGCCCTTGACTTGACGAGATTAAGATTTTAATTTTTAGGAAAGCAACCATGAAGGAGTCTGTTCCATAAAGTGACAGTTGTTGAGAAGAACTTTCTTAGATTTTGAAGTAGGTATGACATATCCTAGCTGTAAATATATCTGAAGTAGTGAAACTTAGGAATGTAGGTCGTAAGAACACTTTTCAGGGAATTAGTGATAGAGAAGCAAGAACATTGCAATGTTGCGTCGTGTGAGGAAAGGCTTGTAGGTTTGAACATAATTCATCAGACACGTAAACGATTTTGAATTATCATGGTCGGAAAATGAGGATACATACGGCAGCCCCAGCCCAGATATGGCAGCAACATTCCATTCTTTGATCTTATTTGACTCTTGTAATAGTAGAGCATGTCAGGAAGAGCCTGGTACTTTCTGGAACAATATAAGGAGCGGTCTATTCTTCCAGCATCTTTATTAGTGGATCGTATATATGTATTCCACTTAAGATCCGGGTGAACTTGATTCCCAATAGACATTCAAAGCGAGACGCCTCATTAAGTATACAACTATTCATCGTGGCAGGTGAGAATTCAGGACAAACTCGGCGATGATGAAAAGATACAAGCTTGGTTTTTGAGATATTGAAAGTTACAAGCCAGTTTTCCCGCCATCGGGCTGTTAGAGATCGGTCAGAAGGGAGATCATCCGCCAGGCTTATTTGAGAATGTTCTTCGGTAGATCGTTAATAAAAGCCGGACTTACATCGTATATCCTGAAAATATTTCAAAGATCGGTTGGATAACGCCAATTTTATTATAAATAACATTGACTTACATAATAGAATCTATCTATCTATCTATCTATCTATCTATCTATCTATCTATCTATCTAATCAAAAGCCTCTATGTGCAACCAACCTAACTTCCGCTCACGCAGACACCCACAT
Organism: Acanthosepion pharaonis; assembly: GCA_903632075.3. Lineage (NCBI taxonomy): Eukaryota > Metazoa > Mollusca > Cephalopoda > Sepiida > Sepiidae > Acanthosepion > Acanthosepion pharaonis. Next base: position 277,282 of record CAHIKZ030000725.1, on the reverse strand, counting down.
ATCCACGCCCGATGCCTTTGTAACTCAATAAAACATTATCGAACACGCCACAGCATGACATATAATGTAAACTGGCTTCCCTACAAGATAGAGAGAGGAAATCAAAAGAAAAAAGTAACAAAAGAAAAGAAAAAATCCATTGATACGTTTATTTGGGACACAATAAAGGCTGCAGCCGACTTGATGAAGACTAATATTAACAAAATAGTACGAGACACTGATTCAGGCAATTTTCTCAAAGCCCATTAAATAATTATAAAGGCTTTATTCTCTATTGATTAGTTGATTGCCTATAGACATGGAATTATTATTATTAGGATATTCAGAGCGAGAAAGAGAAGAAAAAAGAGAGAATACAAATTAATAAGAGGAAATTTACCGAAAAAAAATCCGCCTTGAAAAAGTACCGGAAATTCCGATTATGCTGCTAATTTTTATCTTATTGGTCATCCATAGCTATGTCTCTTGTGAGAATTTCTTTTCTTTCTTTTTTCTTTCTTTCTTTCTTGACTTTTCACTTTATCGTTCGTTCTTTCTTTTTTCATCAACCTTTCTCTTTTTTGTTCTTTATTTCTCAACTTTTCCCTTTATTGTTCTTTCTTTCTTGCTTGCTTTCTTCTTCTACCTTTCTCTTTATTGTTCTTTCTTTCTTTCTTACTCGACCTTCCCTTTATTGTTTTTTCTTTCTTCTTTTCTCTCAACTTTTCCCTTTATTGTTCTTTCTTTCTTTGTTTTTCTTTCTTTGTTTTTCTTTCTTTCTCAGTTTTTCCCTTTATTGTTCTTTCTTTCCTTCTTTCTTTCTTTTCCGGTCTTTCCCTTATTATTCTTTCTTTCTTTTTCGATCTTTCCCGTTATTGTTCTTTCTTTCTTTCTTTCTTTCTCGACCTTTCCCTTTAATATTCTTTCTTTCTTTCGTTCATTCTTTCTTTCTTTCGTTCATTCTTTTTTCTTTCTTAGAAGTAAAGTGAAAGATTGCCTGCGTCCACACCATTCCTCAAGTCAGAAAGATCAGCCATATTGTCTCGCCAAGCGCATACATGATAATATTACATGTCATATATACTCTTAAATCTGGAATGGAAGTGTACATTGAAATAAAAGGTTTGAAAAATTCATTCAAAATTCATTTGTTTCCGGAACAAAAAGAGTGCAAGGACGTTTAAATAAACAGCGGAGTCTGGAATAATAGTAGCCAGGCTGGAAGAAAATCAATATTTAAATAGCCGGGCAGGCTCGTCTATTCCGTTTACAAGAGGTACGGGTTTGAATAAACGGACAGACAGGTGCTTGGAATAAAATTGGGTTAGGTTTGAAAAAATTTAAGTAACCGCCCGAGCTCCTACTTTTACTCTCACGCCGGCAACATTGCCCCCCTCTTGAAATATTTTTTGAGAAGTATATAAATATGAATAAAAAAAATCTTAATTCATATTGTCTTTTTACGGATATATTTTATTTATATCTGAAGTTTTACACATAGAAATACCTATATATAAATATAATTACTAACCTTTAACAATTCCTTTTGTTACTACTTATCTATTTCTCTTAAGTTTTTTTTTATTTATATTCTCCAATGAACTCTTTTAATTTCTGGTTTCATATTTTTTACTTTCTCATGTGAGATCCTTTACCGCCACAAGTAAACTAATACATTAACGCTTTTGCCTATTTTAGCTCTCTCTCTCTCTCTCTCTCTCTCTCTCTCTCTCTCTCTCTCTCTCTCTCGTGAACTCCTTTACTCTTACCGGACAACAGTTTTTAGTCTCTCGATTAAGTTCTTTTACTCTCTCCAGCGAACTATTTACAGTAATATTCTCTAGAAAAACTATACACACGTAAATGCCCTTTGTTCATTTGAGGCATGAACCCTATTGTCGCCCGTTTTGCGAAAATATTGACTTGAAAACACGAGTCACGTTCCTAAATAGCTTCGTCTGTCCATAACTTTCGTATGGATGCCATGTTGATTTCTAAGCCTAGCTTATATGTCGCACAAGGCTGAAAGCATAACACACCCAATTAGGATCGAACTCACTACTTAAGTAGTCGTAACTTTTCTGGCGAAAGAAGCTTGCTAAAGATTACACCAATCAGGTTGTTATGCATGGCGTTCAACTCACTATCTAAACTATCTTCTATTTGCAACTATTTTCTTAGGTCAATGATTAAAATGGCTTTAAACGAATTAATAAATCTTTAAGGCGGTTCGTCATCAAACCCGATAAAGCGATGCTGCAAAATCACAAAGATTTATAACAAATAACAAAAACTACATCACTTGAACACTTCCGAATGCAACAAGATGAACAGGTAGCATTTTTAACCAGAAGATAATAATACAAGCAAGATGCTGACTTTCTACATGACCAAAAACAAAAAGTTTGGAAGGAAACGAAGCCCTCGACAAAATACAGAGATAGATATGCAATGTGATCGGTCTGGATCTGGCCTCTCGTCTACAGTCACATTCTCACAGACGTGGCGTGGCTTCCCTCCTTGCCTTTCTACAAATATTTTCATAGGAACTTCTCTGGCGAGCTACTTTCACGTTCCCAAACTGCATAAATTTAAACGTGCTACTAGGTTGGCATCTCGTTCCCACCCTTTTACTTTCGAAACAGTTAAATGTAACCGCCTCTTCTACTCAAACAGCTTCTTCTCTCGCACTACTCGACAGTGGAACTCCCTTCCTATCACTTGCTTCTCCTGATAGCTATAATCTTCAAATATTCAAATGTAATGTCAATCGACATCTTCTGATCCCTTGATCTTGATCCCCATCCTTCTCTTTATCGTTTCTTCAAATATCGCTCTTTACCCTTACTCTCACGCTCTGTAGTTACTTGTGTGCCACTTGGGGTGAAATTCTTAAAAGAAAAAGAAAAAAAAACGCCGATCAATAATAGAAAGAATGATAACAATGGTCTTGAGAAGTAAAAACTTTATAAAATTCAACCGAAAGTAATATTTTTCGGGCAATGAATGCCAAACGTTTTCTGCATGGTGACAGTTGTCTCCATTATAAGCATTAATGTCTCTAAATTTGAATTGAAGTTTTCACCATTCCAAGAGTTGTTTGGACTATTGAATTCATTTTATTTGTTAGTTTTTGTTCTTAGCATAACGTTTTAGACGACCCTCATCTACATTAAGCCCACCTCTATAATAAAGTCAATCATTTACTCAAGCTCACTAAGTATGTTATGCGTTGTTTTCTTTTGATCGTCTGGCCTTCAATTTGTCCTGTCCGTATCAAATTGTTCCAAGTTCTCTTTCTTCATTATGTGTCCTAGAAATTTCTAATTTTCTTTTTGGGGAATTTTTTTTTGTTTCCTTTTTTTCTACAACTTCGTCGTTTCTACATGTTCAGTCCACGGTATCCTCATCGTTCTGTTGTAGAACCACACTTCTCTTGCTTCAAGTCTCTTCCTCATCTTTGAGGGGATTGTCAGCTTTCACGGCCATATAGGAGAACAGATATCACGTAACATTTCAGTACTCTTCTCTTTCTTTCTAACAAAATCCTTCATAATACTTAATACTTTGCTTATTTTCTGGAAGGCATTTTTGGTTATTACCATTAATGTCTCTAAATTTGAAATGAAGTTATCACCATTCGAGTAGTTGTTTGGACTAGTGAATTTACTTTGTTTCTTTTATTTTGTTCAACATTTTACACGGTCCTCATCAGCATTAACCCGCCCCCTGGATTGAAGCACAAGTAATAGATGGGAGACACGGTGGGACAATGGATTGCGGCTCGGATTGATGTATCAGAGAGCCGAGTTCGAATTCCAGTCGAGTTCATTAAATTCACTTACGTGTTGATACAATGGAGAAAGGTATGAATCCATCTTTTCTCCCCACCATCTATGGGTAAATAACACGATAGATTGCGTGACAACTGATCTAGGAGAGGGAAAACTCCGAATTCAAAACTGTATGTAACCCTGACGAAGCACATACTATGCAGCTAAAGAAAGGATCGTTTTCATTGATTCGATGATAGACGGGAGACCTTGTTGCAGAGTTAGGAACCTGGAGAATGTCGCAGACATCAATGTCGAACAGATGCCAAAATTCACATATTTCAATCTGGTGTAGTTTTCCTTTCTTTATATTATTTCAACGATTAATATTGTATCAAAAATATTGAAAGTTCGCAATAGTTTATCAAAGACAGGCTGAGAGTTTTACGATGCTTCACTCTTCAGGATCCACTATTTCGAACAAAATTGTTAGGAAAGAAGATCCAATCAAAAGAAAGAACAGTTACTAGACTTGAGAAAATGATTTTCCTAATAAATTGTTTTAATATAAAGATTTTATAAGTTTCAAGCGTCAGTAACATTGGCTGCTCGGTCAATGAACGCCGAATGTTTCTTTATAAAGAAACATCTAATATTACCATTAACATTATCAATCATTGCTCTAGATAGCTATTGAGAACTTTATTTTCAACAATTCCATTCCCCTTGACAGACGTTAAATTATATAATTTTACATATACCAAAAGGTGTTATTATTTTATTGTTATTTTATTATTTCAATAATAAAAAACATATTCCAGATAGAATGAAGATGTTAAAAGTATTGTATAGTCTGTAACATTCTAAGGAAACAGGAAATGAGTTGTGGTTGAAAGTATTATAGCTCAAGACAACACTCAATGCATGGATTTGTTTTTGACAGTATCACAGCTGCAAGTTTGGGACGACGTGGAAACGAGTTCAGCATTTATTTTTCATGCTTCATATTGTCGTCAAAAACCACTTTTCATACAATTATGTGATAAGAAATGGCAACAGGAGAATTAAAACCCTTTGCAGAAATTATCTTTTGCACTGAACGCATATCATTCTCTCCATTCTTTTTTCTTACAAATAGCACACGATTTTGACAGTAAAATTCCCGTTTATACAAATTTAGTTGCCAATAACATACATAATATTTCGGGTTATACATAAAAATGCATTCATTACCCAACTCAACCCCGAATTTATCCTCATATTTTGTTAATTATCCAGAAGTTACGAACCGCTATACTATAATTAAAAACAAAACATTCTCTTTCCCAGAAAAAATAAATTCATATATATATATATTGTTTATATTGTCTAACAGAACATATGGAGAGAAAAGGGAGATCACCGCCCTCTGTGGGATCAGGTTGACATCATAGACAAAGAACACCATTGGAAAATTCGTAAACTTAAGGAATCAGCACATATGCTAGGCCACAAAAATCTCCTGAGCCGACCAAGCATAGAAATGAATACAATATGGGAACCAGTAATAAGGAGTGCCAGAGAAAAGCAATAATAATAACAATGAAAATTGCAATATGAGCTCTGGTAAAAACATGCAATGATAACAGGAAAAATTGCAATATGAGCACTGGTAAAAATGGTTGCTGAAAACAGTAGGTTTATATTAGGACACATGGCACAGTGGATAAAGGTGTTGGTTAGATCCAGTGACAGGAACCAAAGAGTGTGAGTTCAATACCCGGTTAAGGGGAATTAACAGGAGATAACTGATAACTGACATCCATTAAAATATGGCATGTGGAACTAGAGTGAACCAGTGAGCGAAATAAAGGGTTCAGTTCGATATTCCAACCACCTGAAGAAGGCGAAAGCGTACAACGGCCGAAACGTTGTAATAAATATAGCGACAAAGATGAGGACAATAGTGCGAATAATGTAAATAGTATACATGATACCTCATCTCAGAAATATAGACAGATACAGAACGTTTATTCTACAACCTTTTTAGGAAGTACATACCCTAGAGAGATACAGGACAGACTTTTTCCTCCCAAACTTGGACAACAAAGAATAATGGCGGTCCCTATGACAACAAGATCGGTTCATTCCCAGCAACACGATCCACACAGACGTCAGCATTCTCAGTATCAGTGAGACATAGGTTGGATTCATATATGCTGTCTAGTTTCCTTCCTGCCAAACAGAGACACGCCCAACTATGCTAAAGTTCACACTGGCTTAATTTACAGAGGACAATATTCCTCGTCGTCGAGATAGAGTTAAAATCCAACGAATTTACCACTTACCCGTATAAAAAAAAACCCACTAGTACACAATCTTGTTTTCTAAACTGATAGTCAATGCCCAGATAGATATAAAATAGCAGTGATAACAAACTTCTTAAATAGAACATACCAAAATTCCTCTCCCCAAAGAATATTTCTAAGCGAATTTAAGCGTATGAAACAAAGACTAGTCAACAATAATTTTCTCAACTACATCATTGATAAGCAAATAAATTTATTCTTACAAAAAAATACACGACGCCAATAGCAAAAAATACAACACCACAAAACATCAACATCTTTTATTGCAAACAGATGTACAATAATTATATCCAGGATGAATCTGCTACGAGGAAAATCATTAAACACTATATTTCTGTTGTAACCAACGGAAAACATATAAAGTTCATAATATGTTATAGAAAATGGAAGACTGCAAATCTCGTCGTCCCCATCCGAAATAACCCCACTAAATCTAAACTAGCGGTAACCAATATAATGTACCAATTCTAATGCCCAGTACAAGACTGTGCTACATGTCAAAAACCAATGACCTATATCGGACGCATCACTACCTCCTTAAGTAGACGTCTTACATGGAATCTTTCGAAGCAGAAACATTTATTAACTCATAATTTACAAGAACCTTTAAGAAAAATTCTAGTCGTCAACACAAAGATTTTTTTCAAATCACATAGCCGTACACAACTCATCATTAGGAAAGCATTGCTTATTAAATATTATTCGCCCGCAATCAATCGTACACTATTTAGCTGTTAAAAGTTTTCTAAAAAATACGGTCAAACGGCCACGCTTAGCACGTGACCGTCAAAGAAGCATATAACCTCCGTTGTACGTACACCACGCAGCCAAACCACTATGCAGAATCCAACATTCAGAAATTCAACTTCCAAACTAGAGAACTAGCCGAACAGTTATTACTATGGAAAATTCCTATATTCTTTAACCCCTGTAAAACGAAAAGAAATGTTATAATGATAGAAAAACTCAATAAAAACTTAATTAAATCTTTCTTGTCGGTCGTTCTCAATGAAACATGCTTGAAAGAAAAGTTGCTGCCCAAATGCATATCTATATCTATATATATATATATATGTGTGTGTGTGTGTGTGTGTGTGTGTGTGTGTGTGTGTGTGTGTGTGTGTGTGTGTGTGTGTGCATAAAAACAATTAAATCCAAAATCACCTCATATTTCGGGTGACGAAGATATCGGTCGTCTGTCTTATCAACCCCGGTGTGGACTTAATTCGTGTAAGAAATAGAAATTAACCGTGAAAACTAAAAAAAAGTAGTCGAAAAACTAATACTTGAATTTCCGCATTTCAATGTTTCAAATCAGACGAAAGGGGCACGGAATTTGGGGGTCAGAAGAGGGTGCAAGGTATTTGTTTTAAAGGAATGAAATTTTATATAATTAAACCCGGATATTGACCTTATGACATTAATGTGGAGTTATATAAGGAATGAAATATTAATTTAAATTTAAAAAGGAATAAAAAGGGTTATATATATATATATATATATATATATATATATATATATATATATATATATATATATATAAGGGTTATATATATATATATACAAGGGGTTATATATATATATATATATATATATATATATATATCACTTTATATAAGTATTGACAAACACGCTACAAATGGCTACTTATATGTTGGTGTCTTCCAGCGATTTAAATTATAATGTACTCACGCGTTTTTTGATTTCGTATTTTTTATTTTTTTTTTTTTTTTTTTTAGATGGATGAAGGATCTCACAATCGTTAGGTGGGTTAAAAGTTCATGCAAACTCAACTCTGAATATATGTTCCAAAAGAAAAAATATTATTAATTGATAGTATTACTCTTTGACATGATTTGGTGCCATGGTAGTTTAGTTTAAATTTTCCAGCAAGTTTTAATTCACTCCCATATATATATATATATATATATATATATATATATATATATATATATATATATATATATATATATGTATGTATGTATGTATTGTTAACATCTCCACGCGAACCATGCTCTGAGGAAGGACTCCGAAGAGGATGTTTCCCCCCATTCACTACAATTTTAACCTGTTCAAAGCTCGTGTTAACCGTTATCTTACACTCCAATCAGTACAAATTGCCATAACGTAGCCTCTGCCTTGAGTGACCCCCGGACCTTGTAAAGTATGAACATTACCGTAAAGAAAGTACAATGTATATATATATATATATATATATATATATATATATATATATATATATATATATATATATACGCGTGTGTGTCTGCATATAGTTATTTGACTTGGCAAGTTAATCTGTTGCTTCATTGTGTATTTGTCACAGGGGACGAGGTGTATGGTGAGAATCTCTTTCAACCAAACACACACACATACACACATATATAGATAGATAGATAGATAGATAGATAGATAGATAGATAGATAGATAGATAATGGTGATTATGCTTTATCCTATATAGGGCACCGACCTAAACAGGTGCATGTAAAAAGATGTCTACCTACAAAACTGCATTGAATCGCACGTGTGCCTCGACTTTGCACCTGCCAGTAATGTTAACAAACCGAGCTCTTGCTTCATTAGATTCGAGAAAAAAAAAGCCCAACAAAAACGGACACTTGTCCCAAGATGGTTTTATCCGGTAAGCCTATCGACCCAAAAACACGAAAGTTCTTATTTCTTAAAGGGGAGAAAACGCTCTTATTATTATTATTATTATTATTATTGTTATTATTATTATTATTTCATGTTCACATGTTTCACAGATGTTTGGTGGTCGTCTCTGAAGACTGAGTGACAGCAACCCTTCCAAATTTCCAGCACCTTCCTCGGTATTTCTTGCAGTCCACAGCCACACCACAGTCTGTACAATCTCAACTACACATGTCTTCAAATGCATAGACAGTTATGGGCGCTATTCTAATCATCTTATTCCAAACCTATCACAGCTCCCGGACAAAGTTCTTGTAGTTTTCTAATTTTTCACTTTCCTCCACAATTAACTATCGTACATTGTACAGAGAAAATTTCACGACGTTACAAGTGCCTTTTATTTTCTTTATTCACGAATATAAGGTTCGTCCCTCTGATCTGAATGCAATGATTTGTCTTGATGTAAAAATCCTAGATCAGTTTATTATTTTCTTTTTCCAGAACATTCTCCGATTAGTACTGATGCTATTTGTATACATAAGCGAACCTACGTTGTTTGTACTGTTCCATATGTATACCTATTCCTACCCAGTCAGGTCTGTCTTTACATTCAATTTATATACATGCTCGAACCCAAGTCGTTTGCACTGTTCCCAGTGTATTATTGTCCCTACCCAGTTGTATATATGACCAACCCCATGTCGTGTCTATTTTATATTAAATTTGTATACATGATCGGACCCAAGTCGTTTGCACAGTTCTCTGTATATAAATGTTCCTCTACTGCTTAGCTGTTTAAATTCATATATCTGCCTGAGGAAATATAATAATTATCCACTGATTTACTTTGAACCATGTAAACAACCGTAACAATCAAGATAAAGATATTAGTCTGCGTAAATCAGTGCATAATCATCTATTTGCATCACAGTTCCCAATACCTTCCCTGTTAGGAGTCATAAGAAGCAACTGAAGCCATATGAACAACAGCTGCACTTATAGCTAGAATACTGGAGAGGGGGCAGGGATATTTACGGAGACTTGATGTCACTTTACCTTCAGTAAAAACTGCCTTTATCATCATCATCATCATCATCTCCAATGCCGTGTCCTTTTAAGACATTGGCGATCATGACTCTCCACGACTTCTTGTCCTTCGTAGCTCTAGTCAACGTTTGCCTTTCTACTATCCATCTTTGTCACTTGTCTTCCATCCATTGACACAAACTTATTAGGTAAGTTACTCGCTGTTACCATTTACCCAGCCTTCACTTCAATACGTCTAGCAAGTATTACATTCACCAAGTCACCCTTTCTCATAATGGGTGCCAGGATGGTCAACAGTCTACCAGTTAATATTTGCGTGAAAGCCCAATGAAGAATCAGAAGAACGTGTAATGAGAAAAAAAGCAGAAGGTAAAGAAAGAAAAAAAGAAAGAAGAAGAAGAAGAAGAAAAAAAGAGTAATGAAAAAGAGTAAAAGTAAAAGAAAAAATGAAAGAATATTAGAAGAAGAAGAAGAAAATTATAATGAGAAAAGTAGTAGGAAAAAGAAAAGAAAGAAAAAGAAGTATTAGAAGAAGTAGTAATGAGAAAACGAGTAGAAAGAAAGAAAGAAAGAAAGAAAGAAAGAAGTATTAAAAGAATAGTAATGACAAAAGGAGTAGGAGGAAAAAAAAGAAAGTAAAAATATTAGAAAAAGAAGATGAAGTAGAAGAAAATTAGTAATGAGAAAAGGAGTTGGAAAGAAAGAAAGAAAGAAGAAGAAGAGTAATGAAAAAAGAGTAGAAGGAAAAGAAAGAAAGAAAAGAAAGAAAGAAAGAAAGAAAGAAAGAAAGAAAGAAGAAAAAAGAGAATTAGTAATGAGAAAAAGAGTAAGAAAGAAAGAAGTATAAGAAGAAGAAATCTGTCTCTTTGAGACCCAGAGTGTCCACTAAATCCAAGCTAGAACGTATTTTATAGTCGTAAAAAGAGTTCCCGCTAGATAGTGAGCGTAGACATGTCAGCGGACCAATGAGTGAAGACGAAAGAAAATGAAAATTGGAAAATACCAGCACCTCGCATGGGACTTAAAAAAAAATTGTAAACTAGAAATTCAAGGAATAATTAGACAATGAACAAACATTGGCAATGCTGGGGTCTGCATATATACTGAGAAAGGTGTTGGAGACTTTTTAGAGGTTTTCTGTCACTCAAGTTCCAGCGATAACAACCAAACATCTGGTGCAAACATGCAAATGTATGAAACACTAAAATTTGCAATGGGTGTGTGCTCATGTGAATAAATTATTTTTTCGGATTGTTTTGACAATATATATTTTTTTATTTCGAAAAACGACAGTTTCAATTATTATTACTTAATTTGAATCTCTTCGCACCCCGAGAGACAATGCACTTTTTTTTTCAAATGAAGAGAAAAATACAGTTCGTTAACGGAAGATTCAAGCAAGAAACCGATTCCTGAGAACAGACTCAGACGTCGGCCATTTTATATTTTAACAAGAAAAGCCATGGAAATTTCACGGTTTTCCTCTTTAAACTTTCTGATGGATCTTAATTCTTAAGTTACTGACTGAATAAATCTCATGGCGAGTTCTACGACAATAAAATATCGGTAGATATTCCCCATATCGCATCGTTAATTTTTAGCAAAATATTGCAATAAAAATCATGAAAACATCTGAAATTGACAACTTTTTCCATTTCACTGAAACAGACGTTAAACATTTCTATCTTTCTTTCTTTCTTTCTTTCTTTCTTTATTACTGAAACCAAGTAACGTCTTTTTACACCTTTTTTAGTTATATCTGAATTTTCCATATGTACGTGCGTGCGTGCGTACATGTGTGTGCGTTAGTGTATGAGTGTGCGTATGTGTGTGCATCTCTAAATATATCTGTAATAAGACAATAAAAATAAAGACAAAAGGAAAAATTTTCTTAACCGGCGCGTTTCGTCCACTGGTGGACAAATACCAGATGGCGAAACACGTCGTGTAAATAAAGCTTTCCTTTTGCTTTTACTGATATATATATATATATATATATATATGTGTGTGTGTGTGTGTGTGTGTGTGTGTGTGCGTGTGTGTTCATTTCATTCAAAGCAAGACGATAATACCACTAAGACAGCAGGGGTTACTGGGTGTTAATTAAAATGAGAACACGTTAGTGAGGAGAAAGAACAGGTTTCAAGAAGTTCGACTACCTTGAGCGCCTTGATAAGATCCAAAGAATAATCAGCAATATTATTAGTCCCTAATCTGGCATCTCGTCTATAGTCTCTTTCCAACTGCCGTAAAGTTGCCTCCTTTTGTCTTTTCTATAAATACTTTTATTTTAATTGTTCGGATGAGCTCTTCGATATGGTACATAGATTTTTTACGAATTTAACTACAGTACTTGACTGGTTATTGGGTTTCATCAATCATTCAGTTGAGTTGGTTAGTTCTATGTTAACAGTTTCTTTTCTCGTACTTCTCGCTTGTAGGACTCCCTCCCAGTTCCATGCTTTCCAGCCAACTTTAATCTTCAATAATTTAAATGCAATGTCAACCGCTATCTATTGTCCTCCTGATTACTCTTCTTTGGTTCTAGCTGCTTAATAATGTTTCTGTTTTCTAGTTCTTCCACACCCTGTAACCCCTTGTGTCGTAGTGGCTTTACTACCTTGCTTGGGGTGAAATGATTTTTTTGAAAAAGTATTATTTTTGCCGTGTGCCGCGTTGTGTTATCATGGATGAGATAAAAATATTTTCCCTACTTACGAGTGCTGAGCGCTTTTCGACCAAAGTATTACGGGCATGTTACAGATGCTAAATATATAAATGTGAATTCAGTGTTCCGTTGAGTTTTAATTACTCTAAATGAGTAAAACATAGACCACCCTACTATACATACCTTTCTTCCATGAAGCTCAGCTTTTGGTATCGGTTGTGGAGATTTGTCCTTGTCAATTCTCTGCCTTTTGCGTTAAACATTGTTGTATGCAACCTATTTTCCATCACTTAAAGCTAATACATTCATCATTGAAATTGATTCCCCTAAGCGGAAATTACATATGATTCAACCTAGTGGTATTTTTGTGTGTTTTATAAGTATCTCTCGTGGGTTGGTTGCAGTAGCCATCTCGTTTCTATTGTAGTATTGGTTTTTAATAGATGCTTTATGAATCTACAGTCGGATTAGTTGAGTGAATGCGTTATAGAAGTATGATCAAGAATTAGAGTATATATTTTGTTTTGGGTTAGTTTAGTAATATAAACATGAAAATTCCTATGATACATCTATCTTTATCTATGAATCGACGAATATTTCAGAAGAGGAATGAAAACTCACATCTTTTTTCTTTTATTTTCTATTAGTTCCTGGATCAAATATTTCCATTATTCAATGCATTTTCCAAAATATTTCCTGCACGTTTTATTGATTGCAGTTCATGCTTTCGTATAGAAGTAAAAGATAACACGAAAGTGAGCAGATTGTTTGTTAAACAGACCCGTAAACACCGAAAGCATACATAGTCACTGCATTTTTTTTTCTTTCTTTTATTCATTTTGCGCCAATGACGCCCCCAAATCTCATTGAATATTCATGGACCACCCACAAGACTCTAAAAAATTTACACATGCTGTTCGTCATTTTTTGTCAACAATATGATATCATATAATGGCATCCCCAAATGGCATTCAGTGACTAAAGAAGGATCGTTTAAGGCAGCCCTAACATTGAGTCAGTGTAATTAAATGTGAATGTTTTCAAATTGTATCACTGACTCAAACTCAACACTGAGCCATTGGAATTAAACGTTAATCTCTTAATCTTGGATCATTTGAGCGGGGCTCCCCATTGAACAATTGTAATAAATCGTGAATCTATTTAACTTGTAGCATTTCAGCTAGACACATCACTGATACAATGAAATGAAACGTGAAACACTTTATCTTGTAGCATTTGAACTAAATTCACTACTGAGCCAGTGCAGCTGAACCTAAATAGCTTTAACTTATAGCTCTATGTTGAATGATAGTCATATCACGTTAATCTCTTCATCTTGTAACATTTGAGCCAGGATTCCCATTGAATTATAGTAATAATATTTTCCACTCTTTATCTTGTAGTATTTGAGCCAGGCTCCCACATTGAACCATAGTAATAACACGTTAATCCATTCATCTTGTAACATTTGAGACAGGCCCGACATTGAACCACATAATTAACACGTTAATCTTTTCATCTTGAAACATTTGAGCCAAACTTCCATTGAAACATAGTAATAACACGTTACACTCCTTATCTTATAATATTTGAACCAGGTTCCCACATTGAAACATAGTAATAACACGTTAATCTATGCATCTTGTAACATTTGAGCCAGCCTCCACATTGAACCATATTAATAATACGTTAATCTTTTCATCTTGAAACATTTGAGCCAAGCTCCCATCGAAACGTAATAACACGATAATCTCTTCATCTTATAGCATTGAAGCCATTTACCTTATTACCTATCTTAACTCTCATAAATGCTTTTATTAATTCTTACCAACAGACAATGCATTTCTTTCTTTATTTTCAATACGTGCTTATGATAATATTATTTGCTATACTTTACACCTCGCTCGACTTCAGTCACTTTCTCACCTACGTAACGTGTCTTCCCTCTGCCTTTTCTACAAATATTTTCATGGCAACTGCTCTGAGGAGCTTTTTTCCCCTGGTGCCCTGACTACATGCATTTAAGCGTGCTACTAGATTGGCATCTAGGTCCCGCCATTTTACTATCAACATAGTTAAATGTAACCGCCACTTCTTCTCCAACAGTTTCTTTTCTCACATTTCCCGCGTGTGGAACTCCCTTCCATTTACTTACTGATAACTACAAAAATTTAAATGCAATGTCAGTCGCCATCTTCTGTCTTCTTGAATCCTGTTCAACTTTTACCCTTTCCTCAATAACTCCCCCCGCGATACCCAGTCTTTTCTCTCACTTTCATTCTCTGTAACCCCCTGCATACTAGTGGCATTCCCGCCTTGCTTGGAGTGAAATGATTAAAAAAAATACGTCTCGTTTTGAGACACGCGTCCCCAGAGCGTGAGATTTCCGTCCTCTAGACGCAAAGGACCACATTATTTACTACACATGAAGAAGTAAATGGGATGCTTTGGCGGTGACTTTTAACAATGCTCAATTAAAATGAAATCGTCGCCAAAATACTACCGTGATTTATTTTTCTTTTCTAGTCACTGTTTGACACTACAATTTTGATCGGGACACTCACATGGAAGATGATGGTAAATGATTTTATCTCAATCAAGTCTTTTGAGGGTTTTTTTTATGATCTGCAATGGAGTCTACGAAGTTTGATCTTCTGAGCGATCATTCACTTGACCAAAAGGAAATAAATGAAAACTGTTGGGGTCAAGTGATACTTAACCTGATATTGGATATTTCCGTTTGCATGCTTATATAAACACAATTAAGACTGAGATTAGTAATAGACCGTACGTTGCCGGGGGAAAGCTTGTTGATCGAAATAGTTCCGATACTGCCCGTTAGAACTGCCGACAGTGTGTTGTGATGGGTAAAATTTTGCTAGGGTAGTGTCAGATTTCTCATGGTTGAAGGAAAAAAGCTGATCTGCTAGACTGACATGGTAGAAGCTGGTTGTCCCAATCGTTCCCGACCTACCCACTCATGTGGTGCAAAAGAATCCTTGAAATAAAAACACTGAATATACGGGAAACAAGATTTGTATTTTCGTTACTTGCCTTCGTGTTTATTTTCACCTTTCGTTCCCCTTATGAAAAACTTTTTCAGACTTTCCAAGTTGTTCACAACGACGCAAACGTAAATAAAGACGCGACGTGGGGTTATGTGCCTGGTCTGTATAAGCTGAGAGGGTGGGTATGTTTATTGCTACAATTTGTTGCCATATTCAATATGTTTTTTTAAAGTGAAAATTTTGTTATATTCATTCATTATAATTTTTATTATTGTCTTTGAATAACCAAAAGGCAATAGGCATAGTTATTGAAGGGAAAAAAAATAAAATAGAAGCGTCACAAAAATGAGAAAGAAAGAAAGAAAGAAAGAAAGAAAGAAAGAAAGAAAGAAAGAAAGAAAGAAAGAAATATTTCCCGGAATAATAAAGAAAAAATTTACTGAATGGGAAAGAAAAATTTCCCTGAATAAGTCAGAAAGAAAGAAAGAAACAATTTACTGATTAAGAAAGAAAGAAAGAACACTGAATAAGAAAGAAAGAAAGAAAAAGAAAGAAAGAAAGAAAGAAAGAAAGAAAGAAAGAACAGTTTTCTAAGCAAAGTTCCCGTGCCCTGACGCTAGAGGCTAGAATTTGAATAATGCTGTTGATCTCGACTGAAGATTATTGTTTCAAGGATTTATTATTGTTGAACAGAAGAAAGAAATAAGATATTTGCCGAAAAAATAATAAAAAGAAAAGAAAGAAAAATGTATTAATGAAAAGAAACACGGAGAAGGGGGGGGCGGTTGAAAACAATTGATGAAACAAAAGAAACAAAGATAGGGAGATAGATACTTAATGACAAAAAAACTGTGTAGAAGGAGGAGGGGGAGGAGGAGGAGGGGGAGAAGGAGGAAGAGGAGAAGGAGGAGGAGAAGAGTGGTAGAGAGAAAATGAGTAGGAAAAGGAAGAAGGGGAAGAAGGAAAACAAAAACAACAAAAAATCATGAGAAGAAAACTGTAAAAGTAGAAACAAGTAATGCGAAGTAAAATGAAGCAGCAGCAAGAAAGAGGGGGAAAGAGTAAGAGAAGGAAGAACGAAATGAATTATCAAAAGAAAGAAAGAAAGAAAAAAAGAAAAAAAGAAAGAAAGAAGGAATGAAAAAAAAATGAAAAAAAAATAAAGAAGTTGACAGAGAGGGTAACAAACCAAACTCCGTCCCCGAGACCCAATGGTCCAGTGAATATGACGCTTGCGTCACATCAGCACGGTTCAGGTTCGATTCTCGTTAGTGGTTACACCCTGCTGATAAATCCCCAAAATAGGACGAAACGGCCTGCTAGTCCTTTCTGCATCAATGAATTAAAAATGATTATCCAAATCTCTCTCTCTATATATATATATTTAATAGTTATATATTTAGGCACAGCAATCCTTCCTTTATGCATGTTTCATTAAAAACGACAGACAAGGTACTACGGTTAAGCTTTTTATTTAATTTTTCTTGTGTTCTGGCAAGAGTTTTCGTTTCTGGACAAAGGGTGTGTAAGAACTGTCCAAATGTTTTATATTTCTAAGCGCTTTCAGCCATTATCAAGGATGATTCGATTTTTCAGCTTAATTGAGTGTGTGTGTTCTGTGTATGTATTAGTGTGTGGTAGAGATGTTTTTAATTTCCGAATACAGTTAGCACATTGTGGCTTTGTCCGTAGTTAATATTGTTAAGAGTTGGCTTTTTCTTTCTTATTATTAAAGCTTCCATCATTTTTAGTCTTTTTTTGCAGGTGGGTGCAGTTAATATATTTGTGTTTTGTACTAGTATGTTCTTAATGGAGTCTGGTAAATTTGTGTGTGTGTGTTTAAATGGGTTCTAATGGATCTGTGATCAGATAGGTGAAACGTAAGACGTCTGAATAAATATGTGGTTGTGTAACCGATGTAATTATTTATGAGTCCGGTTTGATCAGCAACGCAGTTCCTTAAGGGGCATTTGAACTCATAGATAATGTTCGTTCTTTGTAATTTTGACTTAGCTGCTGTGTTGTTATTTTTGAGGATAAGGTTGGCTGTCTTAAATTTTTTATAATAGATAATAAATTTGATTTTTTTATTCGGATCAATTGGGGTAGTATATTTCTTTATAATATGCCTTAGAGAAGATTCGTCTTGTTTGTAATTAATATGCATTTGGTTTTTGTAATAAATGTGTATGTGGTTTTTGGCTGTGTGTTCGCTATCGTTATTACTTGCTTTGGGGAGAAATAGTCTAATTTGGTCGTCTATAAAGTGGTGAGGGAAGCCGTTGTTGATTAGTGTTTGTTTAACATTATTAAGTTCTTTGAAGAAGAGTAGTCGAGAGGATGAGTTCTGGTGTGCTCTATTTAGAAAGTTTTTTTTCTTACTGCTATTTTGTACCTAAGTGGACATTCACTTTTGAAATTAAGGTGGCACGAGTTTTTGCTGGTTGGTTTTTTGCATAATGATGTAATGAAAGTGTTATTGATGTGTTCAACGAGGACATCTAAGAATAGAAGTTTGTTTTTTTGGCTAAGTTCATATGTAATGTTAAGGACGGAGTTTTTCTCAAATGTGGTCTTAAGTGTCTCTATTTCTTTAATGTTATTAGCTAAAATAAAAATATCGTCTACGTAGCGAACATAGATTTTCGGTTTGCGGACCTGTGTAAATATAGTATTTTCTACGTGGGACATGTAATAGTTGGAAAAGCAAGGACCGAGTGGATTTCCCATACTAACACCATTAGTTTGGGTATAAATATTGCCATTATGGTCATAGAATGCGTGTAGTAATTTTTTAAGGAAGGATGGTTTGATGGATGGCGGAGGGATAGAATTATTAGTATATACAGAATTGAGGATAATGTCAATAGTTTGGTCGACGGGGACGTTTGTAAATAAGTTTTCGACGTCAAGTGACGCTATTATACCTTGATTTGTTTTTTTGGGTTTTTTTTTTTTTTTGGTGGGGGGTTGTAGTTTTTAAAATTTGCAGGAAATCGTGGGTGGATGTGATGCTGTAATTGGTACGTAGGTATTGAGTGATGATGTCGTTCAAGAATTTTCATAGTTCGTAGATAGGTGTTGGTATCTGGGAAATAATTGGTCGTAGCGGGCATTACCACCAAAAATTTAAAAATATTGTCGATGATCGAACTAAATTCACCAAACTGAAAAGAAATCCCACTGAGACTTTAAAAATGTCTGTCAACAAACTAATAACAACTCACAACGCGGAAGTCAATTCCCTGAAAATTCAAAAAATAGTTGGAGATTACCAACCGGGATATTTATATGGAAATATAAAAACCCATAAACCAGGATACCCGCTTGTTTGTTTGTAAGATGATAAACTTCACCCGCGTCCTGGGTAAGACGACAAACTACATCCAATAGCAAGCCTCTGATCAAGAGGTTTTGAGGAGCGTGGAATTACCTCTTGGTTGCTGGTGTTCCCGGATCCATCCTGACCCGTGGTAGTGTTACCTGTTGGGATCCCAGCTGGGGGCAAGTAGTTGATCCCCAAGCTGGGGTCAGGACACCGTGAAAGTGTAAAAATGGGTTTTAATACTAGCAATGAATTTTTGTAAAAGCTTTTTACCAGCAATGAATTTTTGAAGAAAAAAATTATTTCCAACAATACATTTTTCAAAAAAAAATATTACCAGCAATAAAAATCTTGTTGGCGTTAAATAACCCATTGAGGTTGATTTACCGTAAAACAAATCAAACCAAACTATATTTGAATAGACGCTACGTTTATTTATCAATCAGTATATTTATTTATTTTCGTCAGCCAGCCTGAATATTTGATAAATTTTATCAAAGTTTCTTTGATAAAATTTATGATTTATAAATTTTCTTTGATAAAATTTATAACATGCACTCTCCGGCAGGATTCGAACCTGTGTCCCCTTAAAAGAATCAATCGTTCGACCCGACGTGCTTCAGATACCTCAGTCAATGATAAAACCAATTTGGGTAGTGTTTAAATGCTGTTTAATAAATAAACAGAACGTCTACTCAAATACGAATATCCACTAAAAATAACGTTTAAGTAATAAAAATGTGTCGGATTAATAAATAAAAAATTGATCCCTTTCTTTAGAAATTGCTTTGTTTGCCTTCAGGTACGAAACGGAGCTATATGTCTATTTTGAGAGTCAGGCAAAAATCTGTGTTTAAAGGCAGTATTTAACTTTATTTGCCCATCAAGACACAAAGTGGCCGCGTGGTTTAAAACACATCGGACTTGACGACGGGCTCTCCTAAGTGGACGCAGGTTTGAATCCTACTAAAGATCCCATTTTTTTTTTATTTTAGTAAGTTTTCTCGTCCGGTAGACAAAAATAAATAAATATACTGTTTAATAAATAAATAGATCGTCTACTCGAATACAAGTATCCACTAAAAATAACGTTTAAGTAACATATATATATATATATATATATATATATATATATATATATATATATATACATACACAGATATATATATTTAATTGTATATATATATATATATATATATATATATATATGTAGTGTGTGTGTGTGTGTGTGTGTGTGTGTGTGTGTGTGTGTGTGTGTTAGGGTAACAGATCATTATTCAAACATATATTGTTAACGAATGTCTATTATGTTCAATCATGATCAAACATTATAGACATATGGTGTCTGTTACATTTAACAATATATTTTTGCATATATATATATATATATATATATATATATATATTCCTCCATATTCTTGACCAATCGCTACCAATGATTTCACAATTGGTGGTATGCACTACCTTCAGAGATTCAACCACTTTTTTGATTTTATCGTTTGCCGAGGTTTCATTTTTCCCATTGAGCTCCTTTTGGTCACACGTGCAAATTATTCTGGTGTTATTTTGTTGTTTGTTTGGTGGTTTTTTTTCTATCTTTAACCGCACGGGTATTTTTTCCTACCTTACTGACTCTAACCGGTGTTTGCATGTTATGAATAAGGCAACTCCCCTCATGATAACATTTTGAGCTACTCGATGGGGGTAAAAATGCCCGTATCCACGACAACAACTCCTAATTACCAGAGGATCGCATGTATTATTACGTATAAAATCATTGGTAGTGATCGGTCAACAGTTACACCGGAATATATTATGATATAATATAATGCGATGTCGTTTTATCATTGGTCTTTCTTTGTCTGGTGTGCCTCTTCAGCAAACTCTTTCGGGAATTGCTTTCTGTGCTTCACAATATGTTGAATGTGCTCGCGGGTGCATTGAGTTATATAGATTTTCTATTTTTGCTTATCAACTTACAAAAACGTCAAGTAAAATTATATTTGATTCAATGATATATTCACCATTGATTATAATGATTTGTCACTTATCAGTCAAATCTTCGACACTTTTTTTTAGTAAAATTCTGCAGATTTAGGTGTGAAATAAATCTCGATGAATTTATGAATCTGATTTTTATTAGAGAACGTTTTCACCCATCAAAACGTTTTACAGCGATCAAAGTATGTTGCTGCAAAGTCAGGTGAATATGGCGGATGTGTTAAAACCGAACAACGTCGTTCCAAAAGTTTCTCACTTGTTATTCATGATGCATTCTACCTGATGTTATAATGAAGGAGAACAGTTTTTTTTTAATCTACCTTGTACACTCCCGGGTTAGACTAAGGTATTTTCGTGGACTCCAAATTTATTTTAACAGTCACTTATGACTAATAGTTAGGATGATACATTCATCATTACAATTACTCAACAATATATATATATATATATATATATATATATATATATATATATATATATATATATATATATTAAAATCAATAGACATTTTGTGCCGATTAATTTTACTGATCGACTTTTCCAAATTACGAATAATCCTTCTCAGACATGACTGAAACACCATCAGAAATTGTCCGAAGTTCATTTCGGAAGAATAGTACATAAAATATGATCTAACCTTTCGACTTTCTTAAGTCATCATCAGGGTAGGTAGAGAGAATTGTTGAGTTTCGTAGAACTAATGAGTCATGTAATGTAAGCATATATCGGGTATAACAGCAAAATTGTCCAAATCGTGTCACAGCATAATTGTCGATCCCACAAATTGTTTAATATCTAAAAAAAACACTAAACTTATTGAGCTTCTTTTTTACAGCTTTTCAGATACGACATTTATCCACCTTGATACCGTTTGTCGTAAGAATCGCTGAAAACCTATTTTGGGTTATTTAGGTAGTAAGGGAACTGTTTAAAATCTGTCTTCTCAATTGAGCAATGGTGAGAGGAAAAATCATTAAGGAACTTAGTAATGGTGCCAACATTTATACTCTGGCTTTCATCTTCAAAGTCCATTCAAGAACCATCAAGAGAATGGAGAATAAGTTTAAAAAAGCGGGATCAGTAGAGACGAAAACTGGATGGTAGGAGGTCACAACGTGAAGAGGGATCATCATTTCAACTTAGTGCTAAAGAGATCAATTAGAAAAGATCCAACTCAATCTATAAGATTGGTGCGTGAGAGGAGTTTCAGCTATGACAGTTCAAAGAGTAGTGAAAAAAGCTTGAAAATGAAATCGTACGTGAAACGTGTGAGGCACATTGTTATTCAAGGACAGAAAGTTAGACAATTAGAGAGGGCCAAGATCATCTTGAATAAGTTGGAAAATATTCCTGTTATATATATATATATATATATATATATATATATATATATATATATATATATATATATGAACTTTATTTCAATCCTTGATGAGCTTCCGATTCTTAGTTATGATTAACTAATGATGAACATGCCATTTCTTGTTTCTGATCGATTTAACTTCTGCTAAACTTGAAGAGTAATTATCCATTCTTATTGCTCAAAGTAGAGTCTAATAGTGTTATAAAGACCTCAGAGAATTCTAGTAAGATGTCTTTAATTATTTCTAAGATACAACGGTTCAAAACTTAATCTAACAATTGGACAATTTTTCTACTACACGATTTGGACAATTTTTCTGTTACACTCGGTATATAAGGGGGTTGCAAAAGTAGGTATACAGCCATTATTATACTATTATCAGTATTATACTGATATATTTGTATAATCAGTTCAATAAGTTTTATGCGAACTTTATTTTTCATTTCTGCATAGCTATTTTTTCATCCGCCTATACCCCCCCCACACACACACACATATATATATATATATATATATATACATGAAGAAAGAGAGAGATCGCGTACTGTATTTGTTATACTATAGATTGATTTTGATCGTCGACTTAGATTAGGTCTCTGTTGTATTTATTTATTATTAGTTGTACCCGCTTTGGTAAATAAACGCGCCACTCCCCCAACAATAGAGCAGACACTTTTACACCGCCTCTACCGAAGAAAAACCTTTGAGGGATCGCAATGATACTATTTATATAAACGATAGTTAAAACTTGTTTAATATTCATTTTCTGAATGACAAAGAGAGTTGGCTTTTTTTTAAATAACAATGTAGACAGATGATATTTTATAATAACAAATAAAAAATTCGTCCATTGCATATTTGTATTGATTTACATAGAAGTATTTCATGCGTGCCCAAAACCATTCATCATAAAGAAAAAAAAGTTTGATTTAATATTGTGTTAGATCATTTGCAGACGGTCATAGACATCTCAAAACTTTTATTTAGAAGTTACATGACGCTGTTAAAGAAAACGATTGGCGTCAGATTCATGCTCGTCTCTTTCTCTTGAATGTTTTTTAATCATTTCACCCTAATCAAGGCAATAAAACCACTAAGACTAAGTTACTAAATAAGAGACAATATGAGTAAAAAAAAAACATTATTAAGGAGAGAGAATAATAAAAGAAGAAGAATTAAGAAGACTGAAGATAACGATTGATATTGCATTTAAATATTTTAAGACCAAAGTTGACTGGAATGCAAAAAGCCGGAAGAGAGTCCCACAAGCGAGAAATGCGAAAGAAGAAACTGTCAGCATAGAACTTACGGTTACCGCCAAACTTGTATTGTGGTTTAATTCGTAAAGTCTAAGTTCCAAGGCGAGGAAAGTTCATCAGAAAATTATCATCTAATTATAATTGTGCTTGTCCATTGCTTCGTTAGTTAGAACGACTGTTACGTCCTGTTAATACCTCATAAATAATAGACTATTCCACGTTTTGACCGCGCGGAAAAGAGAACAAAATATTAGTTGATTTCAGTGAGGAAATGCAAGAAAGAGGAAAGAAAGAATGGAAAGTAAATGTGAAGAGAGAATTATTTGATTAGATAAGAGCAGATACTACACTTTGATCTCAACCAAAAGGCGAGGTGTCACGGCGACCGCGATAAAAGATAAAAGTTTTTAAGACGTACAGTATCAAACGACGGAGATCGAGTAAGGCAAAAAAGAAAAGAAAAAAACAGTTACTATAAATAAAATAGCATCGACTGCTGAATTATTTTTAAATTATTATTAACTGAAATGTTCGGAAAAGAGAGATTTGACTAGAAAGACGGAAATATAAATGTGTTTAACGTCTGTTTCCATGAAATGAAAAAAAAGTTGTCAATTACAAATCTTTTCATTTGTACCCCCTTACTTCTTAAAATAACAACCAGCATTCATATTCATGATTGTTATTGCAATATTTTGTTAAAGTTGTTAAGATCAAAAATATGTGATAAGGGAATTTCTACGGGTATTTTAATGTCGTAGAACTTGCCACCAGTTTATTCAATCATTATCTGAAGAATCAAGATTCGTCAGAAATTTCAAACAGGAAAACCATGAAATTTTCACGGGTCTTTCTAGTGAAAATAATTCTAGAAAATGCACAGAGAAGCAATGTAATGAAGGTGGGAAAGTGACTAAAGCTGAGATGCCAGGTCCTGACCGATAATGTTGCAGATTTATCATATCAAAAACGATTAAATACAGAAGCACAAGACCAGATGCTTTAAAGTAACTTGTATGTTATTATTATTATTATTATTATTATTAGTAGTAGTAGTAGTAGTAGTAGTAGTAGTAGTATTTAAACGTGATCTTTAATATATAAAAGACTTCGAATGGAAATCAGATACAGATGTGTAATTGAGGAGAGTTCCAGCTAATAAAGACATTCAGGCAAACATGGACCTTCGTGACCAAAAAACAATACAGTGTCCAAAGGACGTTTTTTCCATTGACACCGCTATTATTTTAACTACCTTCACTCCTTGGCAATGTTTATTGTTTTAAAAGGCGATGTGTGTGCTTTGTTTTTAGTTTTTTAGTTTTTGTTTTGCTTTAGTTTGGAAACGAAGATCTAAGTTTGCCGAAATCTGTATATGAGTGCCTGACAGAATAGAATGTTTGCTTTCCGACCATGAGACCCGAGTTCAAATCTCAATCATGGTTGACTTGTCATGAAGAAAACTTATTGGTGTCATCGTTATGGATAGTGCCTGAAAACCACATCAAAGATTGACCCAAATTTTGGTGAGTGAAATTTGTCGATGGTTGCACTGGCACGAGGTCCCCTCACATCGTGCTCTAGGGTTTGAGCCTACTGATCACCCCAGATTATGCACCCTCTCCAGGGAAACTATAACTATGGTCCGCTCAGCAGAGTTGTAGTATAAACCACAGGTTGTCTTTTTTTTTTCTTTTTTTTTTTTTTTTTTTTTGAACAAACACAAATCTGTGAGAGCAGACGCATGCAACAGGGATTGGCTAGCCACTTTAACGGGCAGAAAACGAGTATCCAATCATTATTATTAGTTTCATAGAAGGTCCCTAGAGAGATGTGCCCGATCATCACAGCGTGTCACACTATGCTGAATGTAAAAGAGTGAAGCACGGACCAGGAAGCTCGTTTCACTGAATATATCTACTGAAATGAGTTCAATCCTTATTGGAGGACTCGTACTTGTGGTTAACCTCAATAATTTTTTAATCATTTCACACCAAGCAAGGTGGTAAAGCCACTAAGACGCAAGGGGTTACGGAAGAGAAATGACAATTAAGTGAAGGAAACCGAGAAAAACTTACCGAGGAGAAATGGAATTGCTAATGGTAATATTAGCCGTTTCTTTATAAGGAAACATTCAGCATTCATTGACCAAACAACCAACGCTGCTATCAATTGAAACTTATAAAGTCTTTCTCTTCAAACAATTTTTCAAGAAAATAAGTTTCTCAAGTCCAGTAGCTGTTATCGCTCTTTCCAGTATTGACGGGGGTTTCCTACCTAACAGCTTGTTCGAAGTAGTGTAGGAAGGTCAACATCTTGATTATATCATTATTTTCTCTTTGAGTTACATTTGCTATCCATTATAGTTGTTGCCGCTGTTGAAAGTTCTCAAGTGATGTAATTTATATCATTTGATACAGTTCTTTGTGAATCTATACCGTCAGTCCAGCGTCGGTCTTAGAAAGCGGTTTTATACAGCCAACAGAAAGAACAATAGAGAAGATGACAATTAACTTTTGTAGATTATCGTTACCAGGAAACACAGAACCTGGAAGAGATGCGATAAGTGCGAGATAAGAAACTATTAGAATAGAATTTACGGTTAAACTTGGTAATTTCACTAATAAAAGTATGAAACCTAAATGCCAATCTAGTACTATGCTTAAATTCGTGAAGTTGATTTGGGCGATTTGATGTAAAGTGATGGGGGAACATGCTAGTCTCATGGAATATTACACCTGAAGTTGATTTCGACCTCACCGGATGCCCACCTACAGCGTCAGTGACAACCGGAGTAGCCTCAACAGTCATCCTAAGAACATGCTTGGGGTCGCGGTGTATTAAAACTTTAGCTAACATTTACATTTTTTCATTGTTCTAACGCAAATTTTTATGTTCGAGAACCACTCAAGCTGGATAGTTATTGTTAAAATCGTTATAATGAATGAGGTGTCTGATATGAGTGAAAAAGAAGAAGGTAGGTTTGGTTTATTTTGCCCTACGGCCCATCAACCTCAATGAGTTATTTAATGCCGACAACATTTTTAGGATAGATTCATATGAATAAAATATGTATTCTTTGGTTTAGATTGGTTTGGTTTATTTTGCTCTACGGCACATCAACCTCAATGGGCCATTTAATGCCAACATTTTTAGGATAGATTCGTGTGAATAGAATATATATTCTTTGGTTTAGATTGGTTTGGTTTATTTTGTTTTACGGCATATCAACCTCAATGAGTTATTTAATTCCGACATTTTTTATTGCTGGTAATGAATTTTGTTTTGTCAAAAATCTTTTGTATTGCTGGTAATAATTTTTTCAAAAAGAATTGCTGGTAATAGTTAACTATTTGCCCATAGCTGGGACCCTAACAGGTGCTACCACCCCGGATCAGGGTGGACCTGGGAACACCAGCAATTAAGAGGGGGTCCCACGCTCCTCAAAACCTCCTGATCAGAGGCCTTGCTACTGGATGTAGTTTATCGTCTTACCCAGGACGCGGATGTAGTTTATCGTCTTACCCAGGACGGAGAAGAAGGTAGGAAGTGAAGATTATGAGAATAAGGAGGATAGATAATGATTGAACCTTGTCTTGAAGAGTTTATGGTTGTAAGGTTCATGAAAGCATCCCCGCGGTAATCTCTTCCACAAAGTATATGTTCTTGGGACAAAGCTGTCTAACTGGAACTTTTTCTTAATTTTGGAATACGGAGGCAATGAGAGTGTTTGATCCGATGGTAGTAGCATAGCGTACCCTAGACGTAAAGGCTTGAACTGGTGGAAATCAAAAAGCGAGTTCATTTGAAAAATTTTCAAGGGGATTCCAATTGCAACTTTGAGACTGAGAAATTGGTTGAAGAATGGATAACAATCTTTCCACCACAAGACTACGTAAACGATATTCAACTCTATCAAGGATGGAAAGTGAGTCAGTAAGAGATAAACGGGTACGCAGTTCTGACATATTTGTTGTCTTGTGTCGGATAAATCATTCAGTCAGTCAGTTATGTGCCGTATGTGATACACCCATGGGCGATCCTGTCTCTTTCAATTCATGACTGACTAGGTAGAAGATTTTCCGCACAGTAGGTTGCCGTTTCTTTCTGCTGTAGACTGTTAGCCACCCAACGCTACAGAACACAATCTGTCCTGCTATTCAACCAATAGTTTCGGGTTGGGGGGGGGTTATAGAAGAGATAGATTTATAGAATTCTTGTGTAAGTCACGAACCCGACTGGAATTCGAACTCGGCTCTCCGATTTATCAGTTCGAGCCGTAATTCTTTACACCACAACTCATATTCATGAACCGTTACTGAGTCAATTCTATGACCAAAGTGACAGAAGAATTCTCTTAACTGATGTTTACCGCTTTTACCAAGTGTATTCCTGCCTCGTAAGACTAAACAGAGGTTATCATTATGTTATTTCACCAACGATGAGAATGTCGACAACAATCTTAGGGATTCTTTAAATCAATTGTTGGTCCACTCGTAAAAAAGAAAGAAGGAATTTTTCTGTAAATTGCCATTCTTTAGACATCCTCATTTGAGCACGAGGTTAGAACGGTCGCTTTCCAACTATGAAACCCGGGTTCGAATCTTATCATGATTGATTTGTCAGGAAGGCGACCTTGAACTTATCGATCCCTGCGTGCAGCACCTTTGAAAAAGGCCTGAAAACGAAGTCATGGATTAACCCAAGCCTTATGAGGGAAACTGAGTAGACGGAACTATTTGAGAGCCGTTGGCGATTGTGTTAGCACGAAGCCACAAGTCATTGTGACCGAGGGTTTGAGCGTACTGGCCATGTTCAGAGTGTTTATCACACCAAATAGTGCCATCATAACCAGACACTGCTCGGCATAGTTACAGTATAAATCAAAATGAACTCTCTGTGTGTTGAACAAATACAAGTGTACCTGGGCAAGCGTCTGCAACAGGGATTTGCTAGCCGCCCTAGTAGACCAGCGTACTTAGATACGAGCGGTTAACTATTAGAAATTCCTCGTCACGATATTTGCCAGAATCGAAAAATATTGATTTTGTTATCGATTTAGGTGTTCATGTTCAAATTGATCCCAAAATTTTACAGAGTTATCTACACTTAGTTTTTTAATTGTAATTGATATTTACATATTTTTTTATATAATTTTGTTCATTTATGCAAATATTTAACTCTTTAATTAAAAATGTAGCTCTTTTGAAAATGTTTCTCCTTTAATGACAATATATCTTCGGTAAAAAAATTAAACAATCGCTTGTTTAAAATATTCTCTTAAATGCATATATATATATATATATATATATATATATATATATATATATATATATATATATATATATCCGTTTGTCCCTTATTCCGTCCTGGATATGATGATAAACTACATCCAGCAGCAAGGCCGCTTATCGGGAGGTTCTGAGGTGCGTGGAACTACCTCTTCATTGCTGCTGTTCCCAGCGCCACCCTGATCCGGGGTGGTAGCACCTTTCAGGGTCCCAACTATAGGCAAATAATTAACCCCCAGTTAACCTGGGGTCAAAACACTATGAAAGTACAAAAATAAATTTTTATACCAGCAATACATTTCCATAGTAAAAAAAAAAAATACTAGCAATACATTTTTGTAAAAAAATATAAAAAATGTTACCAGCAATACATTTTTGTAGATGAAATTACTAATGCTCCCATAATTAAATTTCGGCACTAAATGACCCATAAGGAGTTGATATGCCGCTAAACAAACATATTCATGAATTAATTGCTCTTTATTGAAAAGAAATTCTTTTGTAAAATAAATTTTGTATGCAGATAATAATGACCAACACAATTTCAAATTTGACAGTTCATAAACAAACAGCTAATTTTCCGATAACTCTGTAAAAGTCGGTGATCGATTTTAAATTATATCGATATTATAAATAGAACCATCTTCAACTCGGTATCTATGCTGATGACACAACTATTTACTTCTCATTTAATGGTAAGTCTGATCGATTCGATAAGATCAATTCGCCAGATAATCTTAAAAATAACCTACCATCTGTTGTTAACTGGGGCAAGAAACGGCCTGTTAATTTTAACACTTCAAAACGAAACGACTTACTTTTAATCGTCTTAGAGAAGTTGTTTTGTTGTCTATCAGCATGACTGATGCTAACGTCCAAGAAAGTGATTCTTGTACCTTTTTCGGGCTAACGTTTTTACGCTGACATGAAGTGGAAAGATTATATTGAATTAATTGTTAAGACTGTTGCTAAGAAAGTTGGTTCACTATCGTGCTAGACAATTTTTCTTGACAGAATCTTATCTTACACATTTATAAGTCTACCATTCGTCTATGCTTCGAATATTGATGCCACATATGGTCTGGTGCTTCTTCTATATATTTAGAGAAACTTGATAAAAATAAAAGACGAATCTGGCTTCTTGGCTTCAGTCACTTTCCCACCGCCGTAACGTAGCCTTTTCTATAAATACTTTCATGTTAATTGTTCTGATGAACATTCGTCTACGATAGAAAGACTTTATGAATTTAAGCGAAGTGACTAGATTGGCTGTTAGTTCTCATCCTTTTACTGTCGAGGTTAGTAGATTTTACCATAATGTTATGCTAAGAGCTTCTTCTCTCACACTTCTCTCTTGTTGAATTCTCTCCTGGTTTCTTGCATTCCAGTCAACTTTGATCTTCAAAGATTTCAGTGCAATGTCTATTGTTATCATCTGCCTTCTTAATTCTTATTCTTTTATTGTTCTCGTTCTCTTTAATATTGTTTTCTTTTTCTCATATTCTTTTCCACTCGTAACCCCCCCCCCTGCGTCTTAGTGGCTTTATTACCATGCTTGGGGTGAAATGATTTTTAAAAAATGAAAACAAGTTAAATCTTCCGACTAATAAGTGTAACGGCTTAAAGAGTGTCTGAAGAATGCCAATCTAGAAACATCCTTTCCTCAAGAGAATTCCTTATTTTTATGATTGGAAAACTATATTTAATTAGTATCAACTGCCCTATAGTACTTTGGAAGTGATGAGAGATTTCAGATAACATCTGGTATGCACAAAATTAACCTTTTTAGCATTTAGTGTTGTCATCTTTTTGCGATTCTTCATCAAAGAGAATCGCTAAATATACGTTAATTCAATTTCGTAATGTAATTAAAGCCGAGTTCCAATTCCAATCGGGTTTAGCTTATTTCCTTACACAAATGACCTTTGGAAATGGATGCATCTACCTCTTCTCCACCCCCAAACAAAATCTGGGTTAATTCTTTTTTTTTTCCTTTTTATGTGCCATGTCCTTTCAGAACGTAGGCGATCATGGCTCTCCACCTCCTTCTATCCCTTGCAGCTCTCAACAAATTCTTTCCTTCTTCTACCTCGCCTAGACTACGTTCTGTCATCCTCTTGCTTAAGCCCGCCAGGTACGTCATGCGTTGTTTTCCTTTGTCTCTCTTTCCCTTTATTTGACCCGTGAGTATCAGATTCTCCAGGCCTTCCTTTCTCATTATGTGTCCCAGAAACTTCAGCTGCCTCTTCCTGGTGCTAAGTATAAACCTTCTTCTTGTTTGCAACCTCTCTAAAATTTATCGTTGCTCACACGCTCGGTCCATGATATCCTCAGCATCCTTCTGTAGAACTACATCTCCGTCACCTCGAGTTTCTTCATTTTCCCGTATTTTTCGTCGCCATGATCTCTTCATGGTGACGAAAAATACGGGAAAATGAAGAAGAGTGTCTTCTTTAGGGATCACGCCTGGGCAGAATAAGAAATCGTACGGTTCAAATCTGAATTTACTCAGAGAAGTAATGGCACAGATCAAATTTTTATAAAATGAGGTGTAGTATTGAATTCGACATATAGCTTCACAGGTATATTTTCCAAAGTATGCAATACAGGTTCAAAATGTTCTGGGATATATATATATATATATATATATATATATATATATATATATATATATATATATATATATATATCAAGCATTTGACTACACGGATTTGTTAGATCACTTGGCAACTTTTAAAATAATTTCAACAAGAACATTAGACCCTGATCCCAGTACAAGCAGGTAAACTTGTCCTTGTTCCCGGTACAGGCAAGTACACTTGTTCCTGGTTCCAGTACAAGCAGGTAAACTTGTCCCTGATCCCGGTACAAGCAAGTAGATTTGCTCCTGATCCCGGTACAAGCAAAAAGATTTCTCCCTAATCCCGGTATTAGCAAGTAGACTTGTCCTAGATTCCGATACAAGCAAATACATTAGTCCCAGATTCCGTTACAATCAAATAAAGTTGTCTCTGGTCTCGGTATAAGCAAATAGATTTGTCCCTGATCCCGGTACAAGCAAGTCGATTTGTTCTTGATTCAAATTCCTTCGCCAGACCCACTTTGAACGTATTTAATTAGAGGAGTTAAATTCTTCTGTTGTATATGCTCTCATTTCAGAAGCCGTAAACAAATTCGTCGCTGGGTTCAAAAACGTCTCAAACTCCCAAGTAGAAGATAAATGTTTTAAAGGTGTAAAAAACACACATGCCTACAAATGCAACTGACATTTGTTCAGCGCTATGAAATAAGCAAGCTCCAGTTTTCAAAAGCTCTGTAAGCAGTTTCTGGCTATCCTTAAAATATGCCTCACTGGGTTTGTGGGTTGCGAATAAATCCTCAATTGTACTGTTTTGTTTTAGCACCGACGGCAAGGAGTTAATTGCTTTGCGCTTTGTTTGTTTTATGAATCACACGTGATAGCATTCGCCATAAAAGAATATTCGAAACGACACAAATAAGACAATACATTTCTGGATTCGAACAGACAATTGTCATCCACTCAAATCGAGAGTCTCAACTGTAAAATGATGAGACCTAGCTGCCAAACTAGTACTGCGCTTAAATTCGTACCAAAGAGGAAAACTCGTCAGAACAATTACCATAAAAATGTATAATGAAGCTACGTTACAGCGAATGGAAAATGGCTAAAGTCGAGATGCCATCTCAGGACCAATAACATTGCAGATTCTTCTTTATAATTTATCAAGCGTCTCTAAATACATAACAGAAGCACCAGACCCGATGTGGCAGATAAATATTCAATATAAGCGAAAATTTATCTAGCACGACACAGTGAACCAACTTTTCTAGTAATATACCTAGAAATTGACAGAATATAATCGTTCCATTTCATACCATTGCAAAACGTTAGCCTGAAAAGGTCCAAGGAGTCACTTCCCTGGAGGTTATCATGGTACAGGAGTTTAACCTGGCCCGGGATCACAACTCAATCGGGTCTCTATCTACGGACAGAGACTTGGCTGCGAAAAATAGACCAGAAAAGTACCCTGTCCCGCGATTACGGTGGTGGGGCTGGATAAATTTTGATCTTTGGTTGGAGTCTATGCGCTCGGGTTCCCCACGTTAAATTCGACTTTGTGTCACATCTCGTTTACAGTGGGGCGACCGGGTAAATAAACCTGTATGTTATCATCATTATCCATGCTAATGGAAGACTAAAAAGGTTCTCTATAACAATTAAAAAGAGAAATTTCGTTTTGGAGACATTAAAATTAACAACTTGGAATTGATTAGAGACTTTAGGTCTTTGCCAATAAAGTGATAGAAGACAAATAGGTCGATAAAACATTCTTTAATACACAGAATACACCACTAAGAATATTTTCTGAATAGTTTAGGGTCGATAATCAATCACCTCACAAAAGAATCAAGAATCGTTAGATTTCAATTTCATTATTAAATTTCCATAAATCTAAAATAAAACATAATTAATTTTAATTAGATCGCCATTCCCTTTTGGGCTACATTCTCTTCTATAAAGCAATACGGACTTTGAATTCAACCTCAAGAGATCTATTTCTATGACAATAAACGAAGCATAACCACAACTTAACAGCTAATTAATCGCTGAGAAAATTGATCACGTGACTAATTCCTAATATATTTGCGAAAAAGACCAAGAAGTTACAGTAAAACACTGAATAAAGCTGATTTTGGAAAATATAAGGTATGCTGAAATCAACAGAAGTATCAATCCACACTAAAACAAATATAGATATTTTTCCAGTTGTTTTATTTTGTTTGGGCTGAAATATGTACTCAAAAACTTTCAGCTCAAATTAAAACGTTCCCAAACTGTCTAATGTATATCACAGATCAACAAGTTGGTAGACAAAGTGAAAATAACCACTCTTAGAAATATAATCAATTTATCTTCATTCTTCGATACCATTCGTAGCAAATTCTTGGAATTTTTTTCATACACATTAAAAGAGCTAATGATTGATTTATTTTTTACGGCTTATCAACCTTTTGAAGGTTATTTGAAACCAGAAAATATTTTTACATTGTAAGAGTTTTTAGAGAGAATAATGATTTACTGTGACTACTAATTAACCCATAGCTAGTGGGAGAGAAGAATTAGATGCATACGTTTCTCAAGGGTGTTTGCGGATGCGAATATGGCGAACTTGATTGCAATTGGAACTCGGTTCTTCTATTTCCAATTCTGGGCCGTTATGCATTACACCATGCACACATCCAGGCTTACAGGGCCTGGTATTCCCAAGGCGGTCACACATCTCGGTAGTCACCAGGTTCGACGTTGCCCT
Source organism: Acanthosepion pharaonis (assembly GCA_903632075.3). Lineage (NCBI taxonomy): Eukaryota > Metazoa > Mollusca > Cephalopoda > Sepiida > Sepiidae > Acanthosepion > Acanthosepion pharaonis. The sequence continues at coordinate 243,234 of CAHIKZ030000725.1, read as the reverse complement.
GTGTTAGATCTTTTAATTAAGCAGAATTTAAAAGATCTAAGGCAGAACTGATTGTATCTTAATGGGGGATGATACATGGAAAAAGGGGGAAAGAAAACCAAAACAGGGGGGGGGGCAACATAATTTAGAGGGTTACCAACAAGTGAGTGACAGGCGCTAAATACGCATGCTCCAGTTCGTAATAAATGGCGAGAAATAAGTCAGGTTATGACGGAAGTAGCAACTGATGAATAAATAAATAAATAAATAAATGTTGGTTATCGCATTTATATTAGTTAACTGGGTTGATACAAAAATTCTTATTATCATTGGTTCACAATCTTTCAGAAATCTTTCTTTTTTTTAATAGGTTTTTCGTGCAAACTCAAATTGCATATTCGATACTTTAATTCTAATGTTTAAACTGGAGCAAAAGAGCAAATGAAGCTAGGCACTGGATCTCTTAAACTTACAATAATGATACAGTTGGTGCAAGCATGTTTCAGGAAGGATTTTGTAAAACTTTAAAAAGAGAGATTTCGAGCGAAAGAAATAAAACCGATCAATAATAATTATAATTTTCATGTATGTAATGAATATACCCCACCGTATGAAGTGCATTAACAAAAAAGAATATTATTTTGAAAAATATGAATAAAGTATTCAACAGAAATACTCTAAAACCTAGCTATAGCTGAACGATAACATTCTATAAATAATTAAAAGCACGCACACGCACGAAATAAAAATCGTCAGTACACCATAATCACCCACAATCCCGATCTATAACTACAAAACCAATTCTAATACCCACTGAACGGTAACTGCCTACAAAATAATGTAATATACCAAACAACTGTAAGTACCAAAAAAAACCCAGAAAAAATATATCGTAATTTCTCGAAAATAATACGCACCCGTGAATAATACGCACCCCAACAAATGATAAAAAAATTAAGAAATATATCTATCCCTCTGTATAATACGCATCTATAAATTCTGTCAAAAAAAATAATTACGAAGACATTTTGTCGGCCTTAGTTTCGATTTTATTCATAAAATAAAATCGAAACTAAGCGGGTAAAATAATGTTGAAAATGGGATTCCATCAGTGATGATGTTATAAAGAGAGGTTTCAAGAAGCGTTGTCTCCCCGACAGCCATGGATGGCTCTGAAGATGACATCCTTTGGCAAGAGAATGAAGAGGCCGGAGATCATTCTGAACAGGACGAAGATAATATTGTGAATGATAATTTGTTTAATGACAATTTAGATATTGATTCTATAATAGAAAATGGTGATGATGATGATGATAAAAATTAAAATTTCAATAAATTGCTAACTTGATATCATCTTTTCTTCGAGATTTTCCTTTTTATAGATTTAATCAGTGACAGGACCCAAAAGAGTGTGAGTTCAATACCTGGTCAAGGCAGTGGAGAACTTTCAGATGGGAATTAATAGGAGATAACTGACATCCATTAGACATGGCACGTGGAACTAGAACAGTCTGTCCCAGTGTGCGAAATAAAGGGTTAAGTTCGACATTCCAACCACCTGAGGAAGGCTGGAGCCTACAACAGCCGAAACGTTGTGATAAACATGGCGACAAAGATTAGAACAATAGTCCGAATAATGTAAATAGTGTACATAATACCTCATCTCAGAAATATAAACAGATACTGAAATTTCGTGTTATTAATTTACTCCAATCCTCCATTCCATTACATAAATCTCTTACCGCTTCTTGCTTCCCAGTCAACTTTCATCTTCAAAGATTTAAATGCAATATCAATCATTATCGTCTGTCTTCTTAATTTTGTCTTCATTTATTGTCCTCTTTCATTAATAATGTTTTTCTTTCTCTCATATTCTTTGACATTCAGTAACTCCCCCCTTGCGCCTTAGTCGCTTTATTGCCTTACTTGGGTTGAAAAGATTACAAAAACCTGCTTGCCCTTCCTCGAGGTTTTAGGGCAGCCAAGAGTGGATTTCACTAATTTAAAGTAATATTCTTTATAAAAAGTATTTCCAATATGAAAGGCTCTTTTTAATTACTGATCTTTTGGTATCTGTCTATATTTCTGAGATGAGGTATTATGAAAACTCTTGACATTATTCGGACTATTGTCCTCATCTTTGTCGCTATATTAATTACAACGTTTTGGTCGTTGTACACTCCGGCCTTCTTCAGGTGGTTGGAATGTCGAACTGAACCCTTTATTTCGCTCACTGGTGTAGACTGTTCTAGTTCCACGTGCCATGTTTAATGGATGTCAGTTATCAGTTATCTCCTCTTAATTCCCCTCTCCAAGTTCTCCACTGCCTTAACTAGGTATTGAACTCACACTCTTTAGGTCCTGAGACTGTATCTAACAAACGCCTTTATCCACTGTGCCATGTGTCTTAAATAAAGGGATCAGTTCGTCATTCCAACCACTTGAAGAAGGCCGGAGCGTACAACGGCCGAAACGTTGTAATAAATATGGCGATAAAGATAAGAACAATAGTCCGAATAATGTAAATAGTGTCCTGATTTTTTATTGTTCTCTCTTTTTAATAGTGTTTGTTCCTCATGTTCTCTCAGTAACCACTTGCGTCTTAGTGGCTTTCTTGCTTTACTTGGGGTGAAATGAGTAAACAAAATTAAAATAAATAAAATAAACAAATAGTCAAAACTAGAAATAATCTAAAACATTAGCTGCATACTAAAATGGTGAAAATCGCCTTCTTTCTTCCTCTACGTGCCATGAACCCCTAATAACCTATATATAGACTTTACACCAATTGTTCCCAAACATTTTTTGGCCATGCCCTACCTAAGCATTTCTAAAAACCTGATCCCCACTCCCGTGACCAATAATTCTTATTTTTCAAAAAGTGAACTCCTATTCATGTGGATTAAACCTAAAAAGTCGTCAACTTTCCTTAAGAACTAGAAACTACGTAGATGCAGTAGTATTATGATTTAATATTAGTTTATAAATATATATTGTTACTAAAATATATACAGTACATACGTAATCACACATGTACATACATACAAATATTTTTATGTAAGAATACTTTATATGCACCGTATATATTAACTCTCAAACATGCTCACACAGACACACGAGAAAAAAATTACTGTTAATAACTCGTTCTCGAATTGCCCCCCTTAAAAATCAAATTCCCCGCCCCCTGTAAGGCGTACGCCTGACTTTTGGAACCACGGCTCTACACAAAGAGAAGTAGCACATGGTCTAATCATTGTTTCAAGCGTGAAACTTCCACTCACAATGCTAAGTTAATTTCTATCTCCACACTGATATCCTGTCTTTCCTCTTCCCTCTCTCTTTCTCTCCCTTTCTTTCTCCCCCTCTCTTTCTTTCTCTCTCTCTCTCTCTCTCTCTCTCTCTTTCTCTTTCTCTCTTTCTCTCTTTCTCTCTCTCTCTCAAATCTTGTACACTTCAACTGTGTATTATAGAGTCACATGTTCAGCCTGCTACGCGTCGCTGCTTCAGTTTCCATAGCAAATAGTTGTTTCAAGGAATGGAGTTGTCACGAGCACAGTCTGCCTATTATTTAATCCATAACTGTAGAGGAGATGGATCCATACATTTCCCAAGTTTATTTGCGCTAATGGAATGAACGACTGAATGCGCCGATTTCGCCTTCTGGGTCGCTAACCATTACACCACTTGCACACCAGCACACACAAACAAATATATATATATATATATATATATATATATATATATATATATATATATATATATATATATATATATATATATATATATATATATATATATATTTATTATATTTTTCCAAGTATTATGTTATCCATAAACTTCCTATTTTTTAATTTCGGCAGGTGACAGGTCAATCAACGTGATAGTGTGGTGTGTGTGTGTGTGTGACCAATGTAAGTATTTAATGTTGTTTTTGGGAGATGGAATCTCCAAAATGACATGAGAATACAGACAACATTATTTTTACATAGGGTGTACTTATGAGGCCCGGTGTTATTTGTAATAATTATGTTAGCCGTTGTAAACTTTTTTATAATAGATGATAAAACTTAGTTGTCTGTTTGGCTAATTGAGTGATATCTACCGGTGATATATATACATATATGCATGTGTGTGTGTTTCTGTGTGTGTATAAATATAGAATAAAATATAAAATAATATATTGTAAAAAGCTGTAAACAGCCTTGTTTAAAAAAGGTGCAATCCCAAAAAGTGCTCAATACAAATCTGAAAGATTTGGTTTAGAGAGCAAAATGTAGCCAGGGACAACAAAATCCAAACGGCCGAAACCTGGGTAGCGTGGTAGCTTGGATTTTGGTGTCCCTAATTTATATATATATATATATATATATATATATATATATATATATATATATATATATATATATAATAAGATAAAGAACAAATAGGAAACGTTTATCATTCTAAAATGTTTCACATACATTCGACTTTTTAAACCAACATTAGTATAATTTGTAGCGTTCCCAATTCAAGGATAAAAATACAAGAATTTCTTTCTTCTTTTTCTCCATATCTCATATATATATATATATATATATATATATATATATATATATATATATATATATATATATATATATATATAAACTCTCTCCCGTTGTTTTCGGTGCATGAGAGTACAGCAACTAAATTCTTAGAACCGAACAACCAGTACTATCTGCACACATGATTTGATTCTAGTGCTGTAGACTTGTGTAGAAGAGCTGAATACTGAGAACTGGTCGTCCTGGGCAAGACGATAAACTACATCTGACAGCAAGACCTTTGATCAGGAGGTTTTGGGAAGCCTGGAACCACCTCTTAATTGTTGGTGTTCCCAGGTCCACCTTAACCCGGACTGGTAGCACTTGTTAGGGTCCCAGCTACGGAGAAATAGTTAACACCCAAACTGGGATCAAAACGTGTAAAAATAGGTTTTAATAATAGCAATACATTTTATTAAAAAAATTATTATCAGCAATAAATTTTTGAAGAAATTATTACCAGCAGTACATTAAACTGCTAGGAAAACATAATTTATTCGGAGAAATATATTAGAATAATCCGGAATTTTTTACTGGTAACAAACTGCCAAAATGCAGATAGAAAATGAATTGAGCAAACACAGATAAACAGAAACAGAATTAAGACAAGGGTGCACCTTCTCGCCGGACTTATCCAATTTAAATCGTGAGGCAATATTAACAGAAATAGAATACCTGCTAAAATTTATCATGGGTGGACACAGTTTTAACGACATAAGATATGGAGATGATACCGCTTTGCTGGTAAACAGAGAAAGATAACTGCAAAAACTCCTAGACAAAAGAAAGAAAGTAAAAGAAAGCAAGAAGAAAGGACTAACAATCATAAAAAGACAGAATATATAATTGATCACGACAGATAATACGCTTTCTCCCAGAAGCTGTAATTTTTTTCTGAGTATGGTTGTAGTATAAACTACACGTGAACTCACTGATTATTGAACAAACATAAATGTACCTGAGCAGACGTCTGCAACAGGGATTAACTACCCACCATAATAGATGGGTACGTTCGAAAAAAAAAAAACGAATAGCTGACCATTATTTCCGTGTGTTTGTGTGTAGGGGTGCATATATATATGTGTGTGGGTGTGTGTCCCCGTTTATGTATGTGTGACTTAGGGATTTCCGCGTCTCTGCAGTATCTATGCGCATCTGTGTGTGTGTGTGTGTGTGTGTGTGTGTGTGTGTGTGTGTGTGTGTGTGTGTGTGTGTGCGATCGCGCGCGTGTCTGTGTGTGTCCAAATCTCTGTATGTGTGCGTCCGCACCTTTGAAGGTATGTGCCCATACCTCCAGTTGTGCATGTCCATACGTGTGTCCTGTTTTGCGTTCACGTGTATGTCCACAGTTCTCGGTCTCTCCTCCACATCTCTCACTCTCTCACTCTCACTCTCTCTCTCTCTCTCTCGTTCTCTCACTGTCTCTCTCTCTCTCTCTCTCTCTCTCTCTCTCTCTCTCTCTCTCTCTCTCTCTCTACGTTTATGTTAGTATATCTATCTATCTACCTACGTGTGTGCACATGCGTGTGTAAGTGGATGTGTGTGAGATAGAGAGAGAGTGTGCGCGCGTGTGTGAACTTGTGACGACGACTCTGAAAGCCGTCGGCCTGTTTGGACTGTCGGTCGGCCGGTTACTAATGACACTGAGCGTGGAATCTAGGCCACAACATATATCCCAGCCGGTCACGGCTTGCGTGATCAACAGATATCAAGCGAACCACACATCATCTAGCATCATTTCTTTTCTCTTTTGTTTTTTGTTTTTGTTTGTTTTTTCTACTTTCCCTTTTGATTACCTCCTCCTCCTCCTACTTCTTCTTCTTCTTCTTCTTCTTCTTCTTCTTCTTCTTCTTCTTCTTCTTCTTCTTCTTCTTCTTCACCACCATCTTCTTCTTTTCTATTCTTCTGCACGTGCCTCACAGCAACAACGCCATTAATTTATTAGTTTCTTTCTTCCACTTTTGCCTCTTTTATCCGCGGGCCATCACGTTACATAATACACAGATAACCCAACGAGGTGACGTCACCTGGCTTAGTAGACGAACATCGGACAGATGGACTGACTACTTATATTGCCAAGAAAGTAAAGCAAGTTCTTACCGGGAATAATATGGGATAATATATCGGTAAAATTGTATGACAAAGTGGGAAAGGTTTATTTGTGACGCGTTTCGACCTTCAGGACGTCATCGGACTAAATTTGTTATATATATCTACCACACTAGACAGACATGCTTGCAGAGGCGTTGAGGTCTCCCACATACACGCACTTATACAAATATATACACATACACACGTCACCTCCCCCCACAAAAAACCTAAAAGATAACATACACATAACACACACATCCCCTGCCCAGCGACAAACAAAGCTGTCAGAAGGCGGTAAATCTGAGACTCATGAATCTCCCAGCCTCTCCTTAAAAGAACTTGAAAGAGCTCTTTTGACCAATACAAGGGATGACCAAAAATTAACGATAAAAAACAAACAAATGAAAACTACAGAGACAGTCATTCACCCCGGTAGTTCACTGCTACTAACAAGTAGGAAATTTTTCTCTCGATGTTATCCATACTGGCCGAAACTAGTCGAGGAACCTAATTTAAATAATAAAATAAAAATATTAATATACAACCCAGTGTGTCTGAAATTTTAAATTTTTAAAATTTTATTATTATTATATGTATATATATATATATATATATATATCAGTCAGTTATGTGCCATGCGTTTAGGCGATCATGTATCTTTCAATACATGACTGACGAGGTAATTTTTCCCGCAGTAGGTTGCCATTTCTTTCTGCGGTAGACCAGTTGTAATCAAAGGTTATAGAACCCGGTCTGTCTTGCTATTTACCCCTACCTGGGGAAGGAAGAAGACATATATCTTTCCCAAGGGTATTAGCACGTAAGTAAATGCTATGGATTATTCCACTATATATATATATATATATATATATATATATAAAAGAATATATATATATATATATAAAGGTAATATATATATATATATATATATATATATATATATATAAGGTAAGATACATATATATATATGTATATATATATATATATATATATATATATATATATATATATATAGGTAAGATAAGAACGAACAGAGTACAATGCCAACGATCGTAACATTTAATTGAAAAGAGGGCTAAATAAAAAGTCGAGCAAAATATTTTAGAATATTAAATCAAAAAACATGTTAAAAATCGCTACACAATTGCGATCGTATTTCGATGCATATCAATACATCTCCTAAGGCGATTTTAAATTAATAGCGATTGAACGATTAATTTAATTTCAAAAGCAAAATGCCTTCTCATTTATTCGAGAAAAAATATAGGCTACAGGGCTTTACTTTGATCAACTAATCGAAATTGACCTATGTTAAATTCAAATTAAGTGATTAGCTTTGATACAGCGAAACAGTCTCTCTGTGGATGACTATATATATATATATATATATATATATATATATATATATATACATATATATATATATATATATATATATATATATATATATATATATATATATATATATATATACGTTCTATCTCTGATATTGAGCAATTTATCCCATAAATATAGCACACCTTAAAACTATATTTCTTTGTGTATATATATATATATATATATATATATATATATATATGATGAAATGGATTAAGTCAAACAGTTATTTAATATATTTTCTTTTGTTTTATACGTTATATTTATAGATATAATTTATTTAAGTAAATTCTCTGTGTTTAATTAAAAAGTATTATTTAAATTTCCAGCCTGAATGTTCGACAGGAATCGAACCTGTCTTCCAACACGAAAACAGTTTTTTGATCTGACGTGCTATACCATTTAGCTACAAAGAAGCATCTGGTTATCAAAGTCCAAGTAAAAATAGCGTATAAACCGAATATATTTGACTCTCCCGTCGAATTCGACGTATGAGGGTCAAGCATATCAGTTCCTAGATTTCATTAAATATGATACAAGGAAAAATTGATAAATCTTTTATTTAGTTTTTCTAATATTCTTCGTAAGATCTATTGTCCCAAGCGCTTTAGCCCACATCTTTAGCCATTTTAAGAGGTTTGTTATTCAGTATTGTTAATTATTTTTCATGGTTGCCTGCTTAAGATCAAGTGTGTCATGCCTATATATTAGTTGCGTCGCGAAAAGTACGTGGCTGGAATTCGAGTTAGCATCTTTCTATTTAAAAATAAAAAACAACTAAATAAGGTGAGATTAATACTGGGTGCCATATTTTTATGTACAGGGCTTACACACACACACACACACACACACATATATATATATATATATATATATATATATATATATATATCGAGAGGGAGAGAGAGATGAAAATGGCTTGGTGTGTACTTGTAAAGTCTGAAATCATTTAAAAGATCATTTCTGATAATTATTATTAAAAATATCGATTTCTTCTTCTATGTGCCGTGTCCCTCGGGTGATTATGGCTCTCCAAAACTTTCTGTCTTTTTTAGCTCTTATTTGTATTTGTCTATTGACTATCTCGTCTAATCCCTGTTCTACCAACCATTTACACAAGCTCGTTATGTAGGTTATTTGCGGCTTTTATTTGTCTCTCTTGTCTTCAATATGTCCTGCACCAATAAAGAGAAAGAAAGTAAGAGAGAATGAAAGAAAGAAAAAACAATAAGGAGAAAGAAAGAAAAATAAAAGGAGATGTCGAAAAAGAAAGAACAATAAAGGATAAAGTCGAAAAAGAAAGAAAGAATAAAGAGAAAGGTCAAGAAAGAAAGAAAGATCATTAAAGGAAAAGAAAAAAAAGAAAAGTTAGAAAAAAAGAAAAAGAATAAAGGGAAATATCAAGAAAGAAAGAAAACAGAAAGAAAGAATGACTGTGATAAATAGACAGATATATATATATATATATATATATATATATATATATATATATATATATATATATATATATATATATGAATAGACAGAGAAAGTAAAAAGAAAGAAAAAAAAAGGTTGTAGAAATTATTAATTAAACATTAAACATAAAATCAAATTTACTTCTGAAACAGAAACCATCAATAAATTACCTTTCCTCGACGCCATGTTAAACTATATAGATAATGATCTAATACGTTGATTCACATCTTGGCCCCTTAAGCCCAGAAGTGGACCTGAGAATTTTAAATAGTCCTGAAGACACCAGGATCAGTGAAGTCATTCGTCAGGACTTACATTTTCTACTACATTTTGCTTTTATGAATAAAATGTATTTCCTGTTACATGGAATTTCTATTTGTGCTTATGTGGACCTGACATTTTTGACACCAAATATGGAGCCACACGGAAAAAAGGATTGAGAAATGCTGATCTAAAAATAAATGTCTCTATCGAAAAGAAAAATGATCTCACAAACTTCTATTTTCACCATAGCAACAAAATAAAAGAGGAATAATGATCCGTTTTAATTTAAAAGCACTTAAAATTTGTAATTCTATGTTTACACGATGAACAGAAATACATTGAAAATACTTTAAAAAAACCTCCAATGTCCTAATTCTTTCATCTTTAATGCTAGTCTTAAAGCTTACTAGATTCAAATGTAAATATTTTTATAAATCTCGGAACATCATAAAACCTAAAAAAAAAAACTATTTCGGCTACAAGAGAAAATAATTTATCTAAACATAATATAAAATCAGTTACAACTAGTAAAAAAAAAATGAGATTGACTAAAACAGGAATAGATACTATAGACCAGTCATAGGAAAATTGCGGTCCGCGGGCCACATGCGGCTAGATTGTCTTTCTAAATGGTACGCCTAATTTAATGAGGAAAATAACGTTTATTTGATAGATTAGATTTTTACGGTTTATCAACCTTTTTCAGCTTATTTAAAGGCAGAAAATATTTTAGATCGTAAGAATTTTTTGAAGATAATAAGGATTTACTGATACAAGTCCTAATAATTAACCCACAGATGGGGGAGAGAAGAAGCGGATTCATACCTTTCTCGATGGGACTTAAGCATAAGTGAATATAACGAACCCAACTGGAATTGGAACTCGGCTTTCTGCAAAACGATCAGTAGCTTTGCTGAAAAATTATTAGCATCACTGTTGCAAAATGATCAGTATCTTTACTTTAAAATGACCAATATTTCTGCTGCAAAATGATTAGTGTCTTTGCTGCGAAACGATCAGTATCATTGCCGGAAAATGATCAATATCTTTGCTACAAAACGATCAGTATCTTTGCTAAAAAAATTATCAGTATCTTTCCTGAAAAATGATCAGTATCTTTGCCGGAAATACCTGGTTTTCATCGAATCAGCAGCGGCTGTTACTGACTGCTGAATGATATGCGTATAGACTGACTTTAATCTTTATATATATATATATATATATATATATATATATATATATATATATATATATATCAAAGGAAAATGTCAAATTCAGTTTTAAATGTTCGTTACAATAGATTTAAATTTACTGAGCTTCCTTATGATCAATTGAAAAAAAGACATGGCAGACAATTTTTCTCTCCAGAATCCATTGTACATATTTATAAGTATATTGCTGCTATACATTTAGAGATTCTTGATAAAAGCCAAAGAAGAATCTGTAATGTTATTGGTCCTGACCCGGCATCCTGGCTTTCAGCCATTTTCCCACCACCATAATGTTGCTTCCCTGTACCTTTTTCTGTAAATACTTTCATGGCAATTTTTCATGGTACCTATACTTTATGAATTTAAACGCAGATTGGCAAGTAGGTCTTATCCTTTTACAATTGAATTTGCTTAGATGTAACCGTAAGGACTTAGCTAACAGTTTTTTTCTGTTATTGCACCTTCGCTTATGGAATTCTCTTGCGATTTCTTACTTTCCAGCTAAACTTTGATCTTTAATTTAAATGCAATGTCAATCTATAACCCTTTCATTCCATTTCTTTTATTATTCTTACTCCTTAATAATGTTTTTCTTTTTCTTATTTTTTCACACTCAGTAATCCCGTGCGTCTTTGTTGCCTTGCTTAAGTTGAAATGATTTTAAAAAGTGAATGTTTATTCATTCTTATTTTTTATTTACTTTGGGAATATTTTTTAAATTGTTTTTATAATTTTTTTAACAGAAAAATCGGTTTGGTTCTGAATGATTCGTGTGTGTCCCGTCCGGTATTTAGTGCGGACCTGCTCTCGTCTATGCTTTAATATAACTTGTATTTAACTAACGTGTAACTTGTGTTCATTCAATCCAGCCTTGTTTGTTCATTATGTAGCCATGGATTTTTAATATGTCTACATATTAAGAATCAGATCAACCTCTGGTAAGGTCCATATTCATATTAATTGAAATCATAAAAGATGTTTGAAATCCGTCCAATAATTAGTTCATATTCGATCCGGAGTTGTTTCATTTTATGTATTTTATCAGCGTTTATAGGGCTACACTACACCTCCAAAGGAAAAAAAAATATCGTATCTCATGGCATTTTACAAAAACTAAGTGTCTACTTCTTAGTTTTTGTAAAATTTTGCAGAATTAATTTGTTTCCTTGGTATATCTGGCTTACCCTATACAAATTATGACAATACCGAACTGTATCATTTGTCTAAAATCATTACTTCCATTAATAATCTTCTTCTTCTTCTTCTTCTTCTTCTTCTTCTTCTTCTTCTTGCTGCTGCTGTTGCTGTTGCTGTTGTTGTTTCCCTTCAGGATATAGGCGATCATGACTCCCCACAACTTCCTATCTCGTATGACAGAGTTTTTTCTCCTTCTGCTATCCATTCACATAATCTCATCAGGTAAGTGATTCGCTGACTTCCCCTATCTGTCTTCAATATGCCACGTGAGCGTTTACTTTTCCAAGCCCTCCTTCCTCATTATGTTTCCAAAGAATTTCAGCTGTCTAATTTCCTGATTCTAAACCTTCTTTCTGCTGCCATTTTCTTTAAGTCTTCCTTGCTGCTTACTCGCAATTTGGAATTTTCAGTATCTTTCTATAGAATCACATTTCTGCTGCCGATGGTATTCTCCTGATCAGTGGGGAGGTATTATTTGTCAAAATACGTAAGAAACCTTCATTTTCCCTTTTTTCCCCTTGAAGTCTTATATTCGGAAAATGTCTAGATACATTCAATTACAAGCGAAAAGCGAAGGAAAAGGTTGTGTAATTAAAATCAAAACAAAAAAAGTGTTTGCGATAGAAAAATAAATCTAAAAATATTTCATTTTTATGATAGAATAAGATAAAACAATATAGAACCAGGAATATTTCAGAAATAATAAATCATTTACCCTCACCCACCGAGGTTTCGCCATATTTCGCTCTATGAATTTCGGAAAGGAGTAAGCGTTGGAAAATTCAGAAGTTTTATGTGGGATCGTGCCCATGCTCTTCAGATGGTCAAAAAGTGGTTTGTCATAGTCCGTTGGTGTAATTTTAACCTAAACGAGCAACTACGCTGTGGGCGAACTTCATTGCGTCGATAAAGACGTTCTGCTTGCAATTCCACCTGAAGTGTATAAGCATGGTGGCCAAAAGTTGGTAGAAAAGTTGCATCTCCTTTTCGTGGAGATATGGAAGGCAGGCTGTCTCCCACAGGATTATAAAGACGCCTCTATCAAATACCTCTACAAAAAACAAGGTTTCAGGTGTGTCTGTGATAATCATCGGGAGATATCGCTCCTTTCAATTGCAGACAAAATCCTAACTAGACTGATTTTAAACAGAATCATTATGCACCTTGTTGATGACATCTATCCTGAATCGCAGTGTGGTTTTCGGTCGGGTCGTGGCACCAATGACATGATATTTTCTCTTCGCCAAGTTGCAGAGAAAGTTCGCGAGAAAAACCAGGGGTTGTACATGGTGTTTGTGGACTTGACGAAGGCCTTTGACACTGTGAATCGAGAGGCTCTTTGACAAGTCTTGAGGAAACTCGGCATCCCAGAAAAGATGTTAAAGGTGATCATCATCTTTCACGAAGGAATGAAAGCTAATATTGTGTCTGATGGTATGATATCAGACTCCTTTGATGTCACGAACGGCACCAAGCAAGGGTGTGTCATGGTCCCGCTGTCCTTTTTGCCCTTTTCTTCTCGGTGATGCTGAAATACGCATTCGTAGACACAGAGGGTGGCCTTCATGTTTCAGTTTCGAACAACTGGTGGTCTCTTCAATCATCAGCGCTTCAAAGCCAAGACCCATCTTCGTACGCAAATTACCCGTGATTTGTTGTTTGCTGATGATGCTGCTCTTGTTGGACATCCTTTGAAGAGACCCAACATCCAATAAATCGATTCTCTGCTGCATATAAAGCCTTTGGTCTTACATTTAGCATAAAGAAAACTGAGGTGGTGCACCAACCTTATCCTACTCCGAAGCAATTCTGTGGTGAGAAACAAAACCACCAGTCTACAAATTTCCAGAAAGACCATTGAAAGTAGAAGACAGAGCCCTGAACTATGTAAAGCCTTTCACCTATCTTGGTAGAAAAGTCAACTACAGTGGGTCTTTAGTGCTTTCGGCGAACTTCGCCATTGTTTGTGGGATGAGCCGAGTATTCGACTGGATACAAAAATTCAGGTTTACAGAGCTGTTGTCCTTGCAATACTTTTGTACGCCTCAGAGTCGTGGACTCCATACAGGTACCATATACACCAACTGGATGTTTTTCATAAGAGCTGTCTGCGTGTCATCTGTGGAGATAGGACATCTAACGTAGATCTGTTTAACAGGTGTAATATTGGAGGAATCGAGACTTGTATCATACAGCCTCAATTACGGTGGACTGGTCATGTTTAGAGAATGATGACAGGATACCCAAGATCCTAATGTACAGCCAGTTAGATCGGGGATACAGGAATGTAGGACGCCCATGGCTTAGATACAAAGACAAGATGAAGAGCAACTGCTAGTCTGAATCGTCTTCAAGAAGTGAGAGCAAAATCTAAAAAGTCAATCATTCTAACAGTGATCCCATCCCGCAATCTTCATTCTTTATTGCTCCATATGCGGCCTCTTTTGTAAATCACTAGCGGATCTTAAGTGTCGCTTAAGATTATCGCAAAAAATTCATAACTGAATAACTGAATCAATTAGTTAATTTGTAAGATCGTCATATGTCGAAACCGACGGGAGAATCCATATATATATATATATATATATATATATATATATATATATATATATATATATATATAAAAGTGAACATAGAAGTCAACACTTAGAGGCGACAGTCTGTTTCATGCTATCTGCAATCGCATATATATATATATTATAGCACTCCTTAAGACTATATTTCTTTATATATATATATATATATATATATATATATATATATATATATATATACATATCTCATTAAACAATTCAGATAAGCTTTGTCTACTTATTCTTAATAGGATCCTCACATATTTATTTAGCATCCTTATTAAAGGAAGAAAGAAACTTACTATGTTCATGCATATCCATTTTATTTCCGAGTACTTTCGACATTAGCACAGTGTCATCTTCAGGGTCTTGTTTTTGCTAAAAAATGATTGCTGTGTTTATCTGAAAACCATTTTTTACTTGTGAATTGAAAAACTCTAAAATTATGCACTGTACAATTTTTGAATTTTTATGATGTAGCCATACACATGCGTTAATGTCAAGGGAGATAACTAAGATATTGAGATATCTAACTATATTTTAAAGAAATATTTAAAGTTATTAGTTATAATCTAGATATTTTAAAATATATACTGCAAACATTTTACAACAGTTGTACAGTATTCATGATTAATTTTATTAAAGGCTGGTTTCTATTTTAAATATAGATAGCTTCAAGAATTTTTAGTTTATGTTTCTTATTTTCTAAAAAAAAAGTACAGATGTATTTTCGACAAGGTTCTTTTTTAAATTGTGAATATGGACAGCCATGCTGTTGTAAATGTAGAGAGATGCATCATTCATATGAAAACTCAACCTTCTAGACATCGTAGTTGTGGCGTGACCAATATATATATATTATTTTTTTCTTTTTTTTTTACAATATCCCAAGGAACAATTAAATTTATATATAATGTTGTTTTTTTAATTGGTGGGGAGAAGTAATTCTAAAATTCTTGAAGTAATAGTAGAATTATCAACAGTACATTTTATAGTAAAATGACTAACTATACATTTTATCTTTAGTTTAAGGTATACAATTCAAAATGTATTTAGTTGAAACCGTAAAATTGTGCTCAAATTATTTAGATTTCAGCATTAAAAGAACCATAAAGATGTTGATATGCCATTAAAAAAAATCAACCAAACTTAGATTAGACCATCCCGGTTTCCTGCAAGAAATTCAAACTATTTTTAGTTATGTCTGTGTGTGTATGTGTGTGTGAGAGTGAGAGAGAGAGAGAGAGAGAGAGAGAAAGAGAAAGAAATCCTTGAAAGAAATCCGGTATTAATTATAGGTTCCTAAAATTTTGATTTAATTATAGGTTCTTAAAAAATATTAATTATAGGTTTCCGCATGTAATCCACCGTAATAAAACTAGGGAACTTCAGGGGGTATTAATGGGTTTAAACCAAAGGTAACGCTTTATAGGGACAAACATTTATTTAAATGAGAAACTCCAAAAATCCTCAATGAAAATGGCCTTTGATGCAAAACTTCTAGGGTCATTTTTAAACGTTTGTCTTTTCTTAGCAACGTTAGTATATACTTTAAAACAGCCTGAATATTTTTGCATCTTTACAGTCCTGCGCAAAGGGCTTAAAGTATAGTTTAAATATTTCTCGACAGAGATGACTTGTTTTGTAGCTTAAATAATTACTCATTTCCATTCAGCGAACGAAGCAGCATTCGGACCCAGATTAAAAGCCCGTTTTTTCGTATACTAATGAGTATTATACAAGGGTCAGTCAAAAAATTATCCGCACGTTCACCATAACATAGCTTTAGGTTTGTCACACTGCCTTTGCCCATACGTGCTTATAGTTAGTACTATTGTGGTCCCGTGGTCGAAGAATGAGCGTGATCGCACTAGTTTTCTTACTGCTGTTTCAGTGTAAACATGCCCGCTCCGCCAGCAGTGTGCACCAAGGAGGAACAAAAGTAGAAATCTTAGCACAGTTTGGATAGATTACCGCAAAGCTTTTGATAGTGTGTCACACTCTTAGATCCTTAAGATTTTGGAAATGTCCAAAGTTTTTCTATTTCTTTAAATATAGCATGGAAATGTGGAAAAATCATACCAAAGGTACTGCCTCTTCAAATTGTTTGAATATCCGACGGGGAATCTTTTTTAAGTATCCCTGTCGCTCTTTCTCTTTTGTCGTCTTTAATCACCTATTTTACATGGATAATATCAAATTCTTTACCAAAGACGACAATGAGTTGAAGGCTCTCCCCAATACTGTAAAACATTTCAGAGATGACATCGGTATGGATTTCGGATTAGATAAATGTGCAAAAATAACATTCAGGAAAGAAAGAACCACAACAAAAAAAACACTCAATAGATTTAAATTTTGTCACAAAGATTAGGGAACAGGAAGTCCAGATCCGAAGAAGGCAGAGTATTAGTTCAACTGAAACTGTTTTACAAAACCACAACAATTGATCTTCAAAGATACCTGGAAACTACAAAAGGCTTGATGATGATCTGTGTAAAAAGAAAATGAAATAAATACGAAACTTTATTCAGTTATAAAGGAAGCCACCAAATTCAAAAGGGAATTTCAAGTGGGTGAAGAAAGTGCAAATAAACCATAATACACCTGCTGCAGCTGCAAAGAACCTAACAAAGAAAGTAAAAGCAAATGCAATGTATCAAATGAAAAAAACGATGGCAAGATAAGCCTCTTTATGGTCAATACACTGTCCGTACCAAACAAGTTGATAAAGACAAATCCTGTAATCATCGGTGGTTACAAGCAGGATTAAAAGCTGTAAACCGAAGGTTATGTTCTTACCTCACAGGGCCAATGCCTTCTAACTCGAACTTACCAAGAACATACATACTGAATAATTGTGTTAACCCGAAATGCAGATTCTGTGATAAATAGACAGAAACAATTACCCATTTTGTATCAGGTTGCACAGTGTTAACAGCCACCGAATATGAAAAATCTCGGTATGATAGAGTGGGCTAATATCTACATTGGAAAATATGCAACTGTTATGGGAAGAAAACTACAAGAAAATGGTATGAACATGACCGAGGCCCGATTACAGGGATAGGACCTGTAACAATGTTATGGAACTTTATAATACACACAGGCAGAATAATCAAAGTTAATCGCCTAGACATCGTAATCAAAGACGAAAAAAGAATATGCTTTCTTACTGACATGGCAATCCCTGTAGATTGTAATGTATCTTTGAAAATCTTCAAAAAAAACTATCAAAATACAAGGATAAATGAAAATCTCAAAAATGTAGCACACAAGGATATTAATAATTTCAGTTGGAATCGGAGGCCTCGGATTGATTGGAAAAAGTTTTGATAAACTCATTAAAAGGATTCCTGATAGTCTATGCCTTAAAGAAATACAGAAAATTGTATTCACAAGTACACCTCACAAATTACGAAGAGTTTTATCTATGTGAAATGTGTGTGATTTTAGTTTATTTTTGTTTTGTAATCAGTAGAAAATGTCATGAAGCCATTTGTGACCTTAGGTCTCTGGTTAGGACCCGGAAGGAAATGTGTAGACAACAGAAACCCCAAAATAATAATAATAATATAGTGGAATTATAGACAGCCATTAGATGTATGCTATAAATAAGCTTTGGAATAAAGGTTTGTAAAAAACGAAAATACTTTTGATATAACCTACATAATAATAATAATAATAATAGTGGCGTCATAGATCGTCTTTATATATGTGCTTGAAATAAGTTTTGGGGTAATGGCCCGTAAAAAACCAAAACATTTTTCTAGACCCTAGTGGATGAAAAGATGCCAACAATCGAGAAATATAAGATAAAGAAAAAGTGAAGGATATATTATTTTGATGGAGATAAAAAAAAAAGAATTATGGAAACTTTGCTTTCGTTTTTTACCTAGCTCTGAAGCTTAACACGTTTATCTCGCAAACTGCTACTGTTGTGAATTCATTCTCAATGCGTGTCGAAAACCTAAGGCCTAATGCCATACTAACTCGAGTAAACACCTCCTGGGCAGATCACTATAGACTTGTGATTAACAAGCAAGTCATTACTACCGTAGCAAATTCGATCTTCTCTGGGTGTCCACACATTTGGTCTCAGCTAAACGTAAAATATCACGAATTATGTAAAGGAAATGGCTTCAATAAAAAGAAAAAGAAACAAGTGATGGAATTTTTTAAAAAATTATGTTAATTGAAAACTTGGGCGAATGAATATTTTATATATATATATATATATATATATATATATATATATATATATATATATAAAGACCTGTAAGTTTACGATTGTCGTCTGCTGAAATTGCCGCCCGGTGCCTGATGATTGTGCAGACGATAGTATTTGCGTACATTTTCTGTTAGGGCGTTGCTGCTTAATATGTTTCGCTCTAGCAACTCTGAATGGGTCTCGATTCCTTTGCGTATATGATTGTTTCGGCCATGAAGCCTCCAGCCGACTCGCTTCCGCAAATTTGTTTATCCTGGTTGTCATGCAGCTCCCTCTTTCTTTCTTACTTTTTTTTTATTATTACTATTACCACACACCCATCAAACATAGATGATGGCAACCCATTGATTTACGATGACGGACAACACAGCTCTCTCTCTCTCACAGATTACTTCAACATATTAATGTTTATCAATATTCGCCATGTTTAGTGCCGTTCGCCGAAAGAACTTAATGAGGAACATGCTCACTGTCGTAGCAACAATCGCCAAGACTAGCTCGTTAACCTCAACTCTATATCCAGTACCAAAATATCGTCTAAGCGATGTTTAATCTAGCCCAAAACCAGAAATACAGGACTCCCAGTAAGGATCGTACTCGCTTACAGCATTAATTCTCTGTTAGACTAGCTTAAACAGAACTGTATGTCAGGTTCCCAAATAATACTAAGATGATTTTGTACAAGGCTAGAAAGAGAAAGGACACAGAATAGTTAAATTTCCCTCTGCCCGTCGCCCAAATAAGCTGATCTGGTACAAGGTCACAAATGCAAAGCACCCAATAGGAATTGTTATACTCAGCTACGTTTGTCAATCAAATAAATATCTGTTAAACTATGGTTAACCTGGCACAAGGTCACACAAATAAGAGTTTCGCTGAAGACTAACTTTCTAGCTATAAATCCACAACGAGGTCTTACAACTGAGATAGGTGTGGTGCTAGGCCAGAAATAGAGGGCGCCTTTTGAAGATCGAACTCATCATAGTGTCAATAGTTTGCATGATTAGCTTGCCAGACATCACTCCACGGCTGGGCGCTCAATGACCCTATTCTATCACAATGCTACAATTTCAGAGCACCCAGTGAGGAACACGTTCACTAAAAAGAGAAAGTTTATTAATCATATTTTCGCTGCGAGAAGCCGATATGAAGCCACAGTTGTAAAGCACACAGTGAGGATCAAACTCAGTGAATTGGCGATCCTTTTTACTGGAACATTTTGCCAATAGCAAACTACTGGGGAAAAGATCTGCTGGGATGTTTATTAAGACAATGTTTCATAAGACAATGTATAGTTATCATGTGAAGGAGTAAGCCAGAATGCAAAATTACACACAAAAAAGTAATCCTAACGAAATATTGCATACTTATCAACCAAAGGAGTAAGCCTTACAACAGAATGCATCTACCACCTAAAGTAGTAACTCTTATGATAGAACGCTTTGTTATCCTACACTGCAGTAACCCTTAAGACGTAAGATATTTATCACCCAAAGTAGTAAACCTTATGAAAAAATGCACATTTATTACCCGTACGACAGAATGCATATTTATCGCCTAAGGTAATAACCATAAGAGAGAATACATATTTATCACCCAAATTAGTAACCCTTACAATAAAATGCACAATTATATCTCAAATTAATAACCCTTACGACGGGATCAATAGTTATCATCTAAAATAGTAAACCTTAAGACAAAAAGCACATGTATCATCCAAAGTAGTAACCCTGAGGACAGAATGCACATTTATCACCCAAAGTAGTCACCCTGAGGACAGAATGCATGCTTATCACCCAAAGTAATAACCATTAGGACAGAATGCACATTTATCATCCAAGTAGTAACCCGTGCGTCAGAATGCATATTTATCGCCTAAGGAAATACCCTTAAGACAGAATACAAATTTATCACCCAGATTAGCAACCCTTAAAACAGAATGTATAATTACAACTTAAATTAGTAATCCTTAAGACGGGATCCATAGTTATCATTCAAAGAAGTAAACCTTGAGACAGAAAGTACATTTATCACCCAAAATAGTAATTCTGGAAACGGAATGCATATTTCGCAGCCAAATTTTCCTCACGACAAAATGCACAATTATCAAACAATGCAGTAAACCTTACGGCAGACTTCATATGTATCAGTCAAATTAGTAACCCATTAAACAAAATGAGGACTTACCACCCAAAGTAGTAACCGTTCAGACAGAATCCATATCTATCACATAAGTAGTAAACCTTTAAGAGAATATTTTCAGCCGAATCCTGAAAGCAGAATGCATATTTACTCTAAAAATCAGGAATCGATTTGTTACTGTATTTAGGTTTTAAAAATTATGAAATAATAAACAATCATTATTTTACAATTCTGAAAAAGCTCATAATAAGGAAAAGGTCTAATGAGTTCTTCTTCTTTTTCTTCCTTGTCTCTTAAGCTCGTGAGCGATCTAGCTCTCGACAACTTCCTATTCTTTCTAGCTCTTAGTAACCTTTATATTTTCATCATCCTCTACTCGCCATTCCGCATTCTATTCACAAAAGTTCATTAGGTTGATTACTCGCTGCTTTCATCTGTCCCACCTGCCTTTAATATATCCTGTGATTGTCAAATCCTCCAAGCCTTTTTCCTCATTATGTGTCGTAGAAATTTCACTTGTCTCTTTCTGATGCTAAGTATATGCGTGCTTTTTGTTTCCATTTTCCTTAAAAGGTCCTCGTTACTCATATGTTCAGTCCATGTTATTCTCATCTTCTGTAGTACATTTGTCTAGCATTCACTGTCATATAGGAACACTGATATTACATAACAATGCAGTACTATTTTCTTTTCTTTTTCAATTGAAATATTTCTGTTTCTTCATACCTTGTTTTGCTTTTGGATGAGATCTTCCTATTTCGGTGGCGCATTTTCCGTCCGCCGTTAAGACGCTTCCCAATTCTCGTACTTGCTTCTACTTGTAATAAGCCGTCGTTAACATCTTGAGATGTTCCTCTATTTGGTAAGAATATATTCTGTCTTATTGCAATTGATTTTTAGTCTTCTCTTCTCGCTTTCCTACGTTCTCTAGTAATTTAATCCTGGGTATGACGATAAACTACACCCGGCAGCAAACCCGGAGATCGGAAGATTGGAGGTTTTCAGGAGCATGGACACACCTCTTAATTGCTTTTGTTCCCAGATACACCCTGAACCGGGGTGGTAGCGCCTGTTAGGGCCCACCTATGGGCAAATAGTGAATTCTCAAACAAAAACAAAACACTATGAAAGCATACAAATACATTTTTATAGTAAAAATACCAACAATACATTTTATATAAAAATTTCCAACAATACATATTTCTATTAAAATTACCAGCAATACATTTTATCTGTCGTTAAAGACATAAAATTACATTCAAATTATTTAGATATCAGCATTAAATTCAAATTATTTTGATATCCCGCTAAACAAAATCAACCAATCAGTTACAGCTGTTTCCTTTCTGGACATACTATCAACACTATGTCATATGCATATTTTATTTTGTTAAAATTTTTTCCGCCAATAATAAATCCTGGAAGGATTTCTAATTTTCTAAGGATCACCTCGCTGTAGAGGCTGAATATCTGGCGAGAAGACACATCCTTGTCGCACGCCTCTTTCTATTTTCGTGTATTTATGGTAGTCATTTTCTGTCTGTATGCAAGCAATTTTCTCCCAGTATAACTTCTGAATTATTCTAATACCTTTGCAGATTAGTCAAACTCTCCTGACATTTCAAATAGTTCTTAATGTTGTACTTTATCAAAGGCTTTTACATAGGTATACATCCTTCTACATTTACATTCCTCTTTCTGGTATCATTCAGAGCATGAATATCGCGTTCTTTGTTCCAGTGGAACAGCACTGTTCTTGTCCTATTTTCTATTTGAATTCTTTTTATCAGATTTCGGTTGATATGTTTCGTTATGTAGATTATGAAGCAGATTGTCCAACGGAGATCGCAATTGGAGATAGAGATTCATTCGCACCGCGCTATGGAAATGATTCTACACACGTCTTCCGGTATCTCACCAGTGTTGTAGATTTCCTTTATTATTTTTGTAATTTTGTCAATTCTGAAATCGTCTAAGGCTTTTAGCATCTTTATTACAATCCTATCTGGTTAGTTCTGTTCATCTTGGCCAGTTCTGATCTCACTTTAGACTTTAATATTTCAAGTCTTTTCATATTTTTTGTGTATTGTAGGTTTTCCTCATTCACCGGGGGAAAAAGTTCTTCGACGTATTCTTTCCATCTTTGAAGATTTTTTTTCTTCCTCTCTTATCAGCATTCCCTCTTTTGATTTTAAGCCTCCTGTTGATGAGTACGTCTTTTGTTCTCTTATTTATCATGTTCTTTCATGTGTATCTGTCATATCTATGATGCTCATTCTTTCTATTTTTGCACACTTTTCGTTGAGCCATTCCTCTTTTGTCCGCTTTTAATCATTTCACCCCAAGCAGAGCAATAAAGCCACTAAGACACAACGTGTTACAGAATGTCAGAAAATATGAGAAAATGACAAACACTATTAAGTAGCGAGAAATAAAATTACAGGAATTAAATGACAGTGGATAATGGTGAACATTGCATTTGAAATGTCTGAAGATCAATGTTGACTGGAAAGCAAGAAGCCGGAAGAGAGTTCCACAGGCGAGAAGTTCGAAAGAAGAAACTGTTAACATAGAACTTACGCTTACTTCTAGCCATTTCAGCTAAAAATAATCAGACCATGACAATCAAACAATCTATTACTGCGCTTAAATTCATAAAAGTCTAGGTGACATAGAACAGAGTTGCTGAGAAAAATTACCATGAAAGTATTTATAGAAAAAGCATAGGGAAGCTACATTATGCTTCTGGGAGTGTGACTTAAGCCTAGATACATGGAAGGACAGATAACATTGCAGATTCTTCTTTGAATTTTATCAAGAATCTATAAATATATCAGCAGGCTATATGTTACAGCAATATTCAAATCGTGGACGAATGCTAAACTTGTAAGATGGATTCTGATAAGAAAAATTGTCTAGCACGATACAGTGAACCAACCTTCCAAGCATCAAGCTAACAATCGGTTCAATATAATTTTTCGACTTCATCTCAGCAGAAGTTAGCCATAGAAAGCGCAATAAATCCTTTTCCTGGAGGTGAGCATCAGCCATGTTCATGGAAGGCAGAAAGGGGTCTCATAGATGATTGATAGAGAATTGCTTTGTTTAATGTACTATATTCTATGCCATACCTTGGTATTGTTTGCTGTCCCCTAACGATTTATCGCTAGACGAAAGCAGACTGGGACAGCCTCAGATCTTATATGGCACAACCTCCTCTCAAAAACTTCACGCTTTTGCGATTGTCAGACAAACAGAATAGACGCAGACGTTTTTTCTGACGATCGCAAAAGCGTGAAACCCCGGGTCACAAACTCACATCACATATATATATATATAAAGAAAAAGCTATATATATCTTAAGAGATCCTTTTGTAGATGTTTATTTCTGTTGCTTCAAGTCTCTTCTTCATATCTGTGAGTAGATTTTCAGCATTCACTGCCATATAGGAGTATTGATATTACGTAATAGTTCAGTACTCTTTTTTTTGTTTCTAATGAAATGTCCCTGTTAGGTTCTCTATTTTCTTTACGAGCAGATCATTTTACTTCAGTCTGGATGACTGGTCACTTGTACCTGAGGATGCCTGTCTACTAGGGTGGTTAGCTAATCCCTGCTTCAGACGTCTGCTCACCCACAATAATCTGAACGAAGCCAACATGCTTAAAGCCTCGGTCATGATGACTTGTGACTTCGTGCTAGCACAGCTATCGACGCCCAAAGGGTTCCGTCTACGCAATTTCAATCACAATAAGTCAGCCCGTGGTATGTTTTTCAGGCAAAGGTGCTGCACGCTGAGATCGACCTCTCCAGTCCGATAGCATCAAGAAGTCATCTTCCTGACCAATCGACCATGGTGAGATTCGAACCCGGTCAGAAAGCGAACGTTCTAACCACTCGGCCACGTGTTCATATTTTACATCAGTAGTGCTATTTATTCTATTGTTAACCCATTCAGAACTGTTTGCTTTATTCCAGTAACAAAGGTTTGGACGATCATTAAGACTATATATTTCTTTTGTACAGCTTCAAATATTTGTATATGATTTCCAACTATAGTCTTTGAACGAATTTCCTTTGCTGATGATTAAAAGCAAGTGCGATCTTGAATTCTTTGAAGATGAGCAGTAAAAGAGAGGACCATATAAATAGATCAAAGGCCTTTAATAAGGACGTCTATTAATAGAAAATCGTTTATAAAGTTAAGGCCAAGGACATATATGTCTTCGTTCATAGCACTCCACACTTTGGTAAAGATGTTTGTATAAGGAAGAATGTGTTGATATGATACAATGTATTACAACGTCTGGTTTACAAAGATGGCTTCTATTCTTGGAACAGACGCAGACTAACCTGAAACAACACTAATTACGTATCATCAACACTGACATCTCCGCCGTCACGATGTTGATCATCATTGTGGTGGCATTTCCTCTTTCTTCTCTCTTTCCATTCGTTTTCTTCTCTTCCTTTCTCAGTCCTTCCGCCTTTCTTTTTTTTATTATTATCTTTTCCTTCTCTTGTGTCTTTTTCCTTTCTTCTCCTTTCTCTATTTCCCCTTTTACTTCTCTATTTCTTTTGTTTTTTTTCCTTCTCTCTTTCATTCATTTACTTTTCCTTCTTTCATTTCTTTTCTGTTTCTCTCTCTATCTTCTTTTCTCTATCTTCTTTCTCTTCTTTTTCCCTTTTCTTTTATCTATTTTCTTTTTCTACTCTCTCTCTCTCAATATATATATATATATATATATATATATATATATATATATATATCTTCTATTACCTTTACTATGCCTTCTCGCTTCTTTCTCTTTTCCTACTCTCTTTCTCTTTCGCTTCATTCTCTTCCTTTCTCTATTAACTTTTCCTTTCTTTCTCTATCACTTATTTTCGTTCTTTTCACTCTCTCTTCTTTTCCCTTTCTCTTCTTTACTTCCCGTTTTTTCTCTCTTTCTTTATCTCACGGTTCTCTACTCTTTCCTTCCGTTACTCTTCCTTACCTTTTTCTTTCTCTCTTATTTCCCCCTTCTCTCTCTCTCTCTCTCTCTCTCTCTCTCTCTCTCCACCCTCTTTTGATTTTTCTTATTTTTCCCAACCATCGTCATCACTCTTTCAAATTATTAATTCCAGTAAAGAATAATTTCTGTGGGCTTTCTCAGTAAACTTCACAAAATTCTAATTAATTGTAATCATCATCTTCATTTTTAGTTTACCTGTACTGTCAAAAAGTGACATAGATAGATAGATAGATAGATAGATAGATAGATAGATAGATAGATAGATAGATAGATAGATAGATAAAATTTTCGTAACTCAAGTAAAGACTAGAACGCTCAAAAATTAAAAACGATAACATATTAGAGAAAAAACCAAAAATAAATAGAACCAAATAGCTACAATTGAAGGAAAAGAGGAAAAGAAAACAAAAGAGAAAAAACTAAGGAGTGAATGTAAAGTGGAAAAAAAAACTTAGAAAGGGTCAAATAATCACGACGCCTTACACGTACTCACATCGGCGCAGACGGGTGCACGCGCGAAACGCACATCCGCACAGACGGGAGCATGGCCGCATGCGCGCACACGGAGACGAACATAAACAAAAGGCAAAAAGACTCGCGCGAATGATAAGTGCAAAAAAAATAACGAGAAATATAAGCAGTCAATCGCTGATACCCCCCTGAAAAGTGGACGGATCCGTCTACGAAACTCTGGAATGGGGATGCTGAAGGTAACATCAATCAGCTAAGTAACAAACTTTCGAAACCCGATGCGGCTTTTAACTAATTTTATAATATTTTAAAAAATTAAATGTAAAAATCTATTATAATTAAGAAATAACAAATAATTGTATTAAAAATTCTTCATCGAAAAAATTTTTTGCTTTCAGAAAATATTGTCCATATTCATAAAAACAACTAAAAGCAAATAAAATCTTTGTTTTATTGAGTTTTGTATGTTACAATTCAGAGCTGATTTTCAGGTAGAGGGGGTCCAATTAAAAACAAAAAATACATGATTTGCATTCCTCAAAGCCTTGTGCTTTTAACTATTGTAATCATTAAACTAGACTCGATCGAATTTCTAGCGTTTTTATAAATTAGTTATGGGGGGGGGTAATAAATATAAAAAAATATTTCTGCCATGACTTTAATAATAAAAAAACATATTTATAATAATTTTGACCATCTGTGAATAGTTCCTGAAAGTTTCATTAACATCCGACAATTATTTTTATTTTTGCAAGATTTTCCAAATGAATGTGTCATACAAAAAAACGTGCTAAAAATTGTCTGTTATTTTACTAGTTCCGCTGATACAAAGAGAAACAAGGTTTTTTTTATCAAAATTTAAAATGTTCTAAAAAGAAGGAAAAATTTTTTAAAATAATTTAAAAAAACTTTGATCTTTTCCTTTTAATAATAAGCATTTAGATGATAAAATTTTGTTTTCGGCCAGGTTGACGTCTTTTACATCAACCTATGCACTTTTTTAGCGATTTCGTGGAGGTACCTAACTAAGTCTCCTTATGAGATCTTTTTTAGCGCGTTGTAAATTGTGTCATTTTGACTAATCAGAAGATCCGCAGTAATTAAGAAATCTAATTTTGTGTTTATAATGAGGTTGTAATTATAAAGTACGGAAGACCAACCAGAATACAATTAAGTTGCGTTATTTGAGTTAAGCATTGTTCTCCGCTGTTAAGGCCTTTAATTGTGGAGAAGTTAATTTGATTTTTCAATTTCAACTGAGAAGGGTACCTACAAGTATCAGTATCATCTTATGAATTTCATATGATCTTATTTTTATATTAATCTCAGTTATGACATTTTTCCATAAACGAAATATCAAAATTAATAATAAAATGAATGGAAATACAAATAACACAGTAAAATGTAATAAATGTACATAAAATTATAGTATTTTATGTAAACCTCTGAAAAAATTTCATAAGAAAGGTACCTATAAATTAATTAGATACCTTTCTTATGAAATTTAATCTCACTCTTAACAGCCTTATTTTAATTTCTTTATAATATATTTTTCATAAAGCATCGTAAACGTAAAGGTGAAAGCTAAGTGCAAAAAAAAATTAGAGCGCCGAAAGTTTTCCTTAAAAAGAACGAGGTAAATAATTTGTTCACTTAAATGTAAATTATTTCACTTTTCTCCTTCCGTAGAGCAAATTATCCTCACGGAATCCGTCAATATGTCATTCATCACCTGTCAAGTGACGCGTAAGTTTATGACCGGCTTTGTTTTATTTTCAAATTATTTTTCAGTGCAGAATCATCTACGGAAGATAAGACTTGTTCTCTCTTTCCTCTGTTTCCGTATCTTCACTCGAGCATTGATGAAGTTAATTTGATTCAATTTCTTCCCTGGTTGATGCTTACTAGGCCTGATAGCTTTAACCAGCTCGTTTGTAATTGCTTTAAGGGGTTGGTCTTGGCGCCAACGGTACCGACCATCGCCCAAAGCTTTTGGGCAACTACTGAGGATGTGTTGTAAAGATCCTTTCCTTGCAAATAGTTGGCAATTGGGGATCTCGCACTTCCCCCCTATATGCAAGTTCGTTGGGCTCGGCAGGACATCATATACCGATTTGATAAGAAATCGAACCTCGCTAAAATCCGGCAGCCAGCAATCTGACCAAGTAATTCATTTCTGTTCTAGGTTCTCCATTTTGTCCTGGTTCCCTGCTGACTGACCAACCATTCTACAGCATCGAGCTTCTACGCCCGCACGGACTTCATCTTGGATGAGTTGGCGCCTTTCTTTGTCTTTGGCAATGTTGGTTTGTGGACTGGTAAAAAAAAAACAAAAAAAACCCAACCCTACTTTGCCTTTAGCTATTGACCCCAATATAGCTTTATGCCTAAATCTCACCTCCACCACTCGCAACTCTCCGTCAACACCCCATTTCCTGTCAGATTTTGTGTGAATTTCAGCCGCTGCCACTTTTGGATCTTTGGATTCTGCATACTGCAGCCGTTCTCTCATTCTCGTGACTTTGAATTCTTCCACAAGTCTGCTAAAAGTGGTGGTGCAATGCGTTGTTGTTTCCATAGAGGGCCGCACCACTTAAGCATCTTTGCAAACCCAGCCACCTTCTCAACCGATTACTAATTGCTCTCTCTCTCTCTCTCTCTCTCTCTCTCTCTCTCTCTCTCTCTCTCTAACGTTTTTCACGCTGGAAGAACCATGCCTTCAAACGTCCTGGCAATCCTGATTTGTTGATCTTCCTCAGCCACTCCTCAAGATCCTTTATAGTTTGCTGGATCGCGGCTGTGTCCTTCAGACTGCTGTTGAAAGTCTTTCCCAAGCTCTTAACAGGCTTTTCGGTCAGGGTAGGAATTGTTGCTCTTGCGATGCGACTTTAAACCGGACTTTCTCCATGACCTTGCCTTTTTTCAATACTAGGTAATTGGATTTTGCTGGTTTGAAATACATTCTGGCCCAGGTCATATTTTCCTCGAGACCTTTTAGAAGCCATCTGCCTCCCGTGACAGATGTCGTTGTCACGGTTAAATCGTCCATGTAAGCCCTTATCGGAGCTTGAAGGACTCCTGATCTAGACACAGAGCTTCGGCATTCCACCTCGGCTGACTTTATAGGCATGTTCATGGTCAATGAAAATAGGACAACAGACATTGTGCAACCTGTGATGATAGATACCCTTTTCCAGTGCCTGCCATTCTGATGCTGATGTACCTGAACCTACTGTCAGCCGGAAATTATCATAGTAGTTTACTAAGAGATTGCATCATATCGGCTCCAAAAGCAACCCCGACCTGATTCAAGACGAGTCAAGCCGCCTCCTTGAAAGCATCGTGTAAGGTACGGTGCAAAAGGTTGCAGAGTGTGAAAGAATACGAGAAAAAAACAGCATTAAGGAAAGCGAACAATAAAAGAAGTGCTATTAAGAAGATAACGATGGACATTGCATTTCAATTTTTGATAATCCAAGTTGACTCGAAAGCATGGAGCTGGAAGTGGGTTCAACAAGCGAAAATTGCGAGAGAATAAACTCTTTACATAAAACTTACGGTTACATCTAGGCATGTTAACTTTAAAATGCTGATACCTTGCTGCCAATCTAGTACTACGCTTAAATTCATAAAGTCTAGGAACCAAAGAGGAAAGCGCATCAGAACGATCACCATGAGAATATGTATAGAAAAGGCACGGGGAAGCCACGTTACAGGGTTAGGAGAGAGACTGAAACCTATATGTCAGGCCAGGATCAGTAACATTGCAGATTTTTCTTGGTATGTTATCAAGAATCGCTAAATACATAA
Source organism: Acanthosepion pharaonis (assembly GCA_903632075.3). NCBI lineage: Eukaryota > Metazoa > Mollusca > Cephalopoda > Sepiida > Sepiidae > Acanthosepion > Acanthosepion pharaonis. The sequence goes on along the minus strand of CAHIKZ030000725.1, from coordinate 212,852 downwards.
CAGGAGCACTAGACCAGATGTGGCAGCAATTTTCATTAGACGAATGGTAGACTTATAAATGTGTAAGATAACGTGAAAAACTGTCTAGCACGATGCAGTGAACCAACTTTTCTTGGAGCACACCTAATAACTGATTCAATATAATTTTCAAACTCCAGGTCAGCGGAAAGCGTTCGCCCGAGGAAACGCAAGGTATCACTCTCCTGAAGGTTAACATCAGTCATGACGATGGTAGTAAGGTAAAAAGATCCTCTCAAACGAACAAAAGATAGCAGTTTTGTTTTGGAGGCGTTAAAATTAACAAGCCATTTCTTGCTCCACAACAGATTGTAGGTCTTTTTTGCAGATCAGCAACCAGTTTGACCTTATCGAATCGATCAGACTTACTATATAATACGAGTAAATAGTTGTGTCATCAGCACAGATACCAAGTTGAGAACTGGTGACATTAGGAAAGTCGTTGATGAAAATTAGGAACCGCATGCAACAAGAGACAAAAACTATACACACTTCTTAGTATTTTCCTCCATGGCTCCCACCCGAAGAAGAGGTTCTGCGAAAAAAAAGTCCTGCACAGGGTAGATAAAACTGTCATATTGTTATCAATTGTATAAATTTCTGAAATTGAACGTTATCGCTATAATACAAATTATTTGGACTAGTATCCTGCTCTTTGTTGTTTCTATCACATTTCGACTGATATTCTCTACGGCCTTCTTCTACTGTATGTTGCATCTTTCGTTATCGTTCTGCATTCACTTACTATTCCTGTGTGCCTGCTTCCTTGAACACTGCAATATTAATCTCTTCACGTCTGGTGTCACTTGTTATCTATCCTCATAATCTTCGCTTCCTATTACAGAAAATAAAAAATAAATCAGTAACCCTCTACCTTGATTGGCTCTTAGAAATTGTAATTGATGAACATCAGGAAAAAAAAAGTCTCTTCTTTCTGCTTACAGCTTTGATTGACGAACTCAAGCCGTTTGGACAATTACTAGTGTAATGTTATTAATCACCATTTGGAGCGCTGATTTCAAGGTCGGGGGGGGGGGGTCAGGTTTAAGTTGAAATTACAAAAGCTGATTTCAAAGTTCTAATTCTTTTTGCAATGCCATCGGTATATTCAAGAGAACAACGATTTGAATAACTTTCATTTTGCTTTGAAATATTTACTTATTTTACTCTTCTTAATTAGGGGATCCGGGGGCTGGCTACAAACAACCTAAATAAGGACGAGGACAATTGTCGTTTTCATATTCTCTCATTTCTGTAATCTTAAGTACGATTCAAAAAGTCTGGGTGTGTTTTGTTTTGTCTTTTTTTTTTCTGTTGTTTGTCTATTTTTTTGGGGGGTGGGGGGGTCAAAATTCTCTTTCCGTTTCATTTTTTGGTAGGTTTATTATTTGACAACTTCTTTTCCTCCCGCTTGGATGTGCGCGCGGTGTAATGAATAGTGGCTCGGAATTCAGAAATCCTAGAGCCGAGTTCGAATTTCAGCCGTGTTCGTCACACAACCTCGGGAAATGTATTAACCCGTCTCTTCTCCCCCGAGATACGAATTAAATAGCAGGACAGACTGAATTCTATACACTTAGTTGGCATCTATTCTGGCCACTCCTGGGGCACCCGTGCAATCGGAAAACGCACAGTGACTCAAATTCCTCCATCGTATGAGTCGTGCATTCTGCCGCAGTGGGACAAATCGTTTACTTTTCTTTCCTTTTTTTATGTCGAGTACAGAAACAGGAGAATGCTGAAAAGTTCTCGGCCCGACCAAAACGAATGACCAAGAACCGTGAAACACACAGGCTCTTCTACATATCCACCCAGCAGTTCGACAGAAATGACACATCGTTTCTGAAGTTACTTTAACCCTTCCTGCACCACCCCCCTATGTAAAAGCTAATGTTTAGTCACCGAAATATTAATTTTGGGACGTACATCCGACCCAGAACCTTTCAGCACCCCGCCCCCCGTATCAATTTTTGCTAATTGTTATGTACTTTGTGACTCAAGCCTGGAAATACTAATGGTCTGAATCGAAATTAATGTCCATCAAGGATCTTGATCTTAGAGGAATTTATCTGTGGCCCCAGTATATATGTACAGATTCCTCTGCATATGTATTACACGCGATGATAGCATTTGATAAGAAAATAGTATTTCTTGATTTAGTGTCTTGAACAAAGCCACAATTGTCTTGGCTTATTTCCAGTTTAAATTCTGCTACGTGCGCTAATCATTAGAACGCGAAAGATTTTTTAATCGAATTTACTCTAAACAAGACAGTAAAGCCTCTAAGATACAAGGTTTACTGGGTATGGAAAAATTAGAAAACAGAAACATTATTAAGGAGCGAGAACAGTAGAATAATAATCAGGGAGACAGTTAAGATTGACATTACATTTACATTTCAGTTATGTAGTTCCTCAAGCTGATTGTCCGATAGAGAGCCCAAGCATTTACACCTGATTTCTTTGGCAACACTATGAGGACAGATCTATTGAGATCCTCCAGTATTTCACTGCTGTCGTATATTTCACTTATTATTTCCGTATCTTTATCAATCTCAAAATCATCTAAAACTGTCAGCATCTCTGTTACATTGTTTCCTATCCTTCTCACTATCCTTTCCCCAAGCAACCCTCTTTACTCTTGCTCTCTACCGTCTGTAACCGCTTGCGTGCTTGTCGCTCTCCCTCCTTGCTTGGGGTGAAATACTTTTAAAAAAATTAATGTAGCCGTCCTGCTTTTTTTTTTTCCTCTTCATTTTGTCCTGTGATGATCTTACCTCAGATTTTAATACTATGGGCGCCTCTATGTTTTTACGTTTTATAGAGTCCTCTCTTTTGCTTTTATCAGTCCTGGGTATGACGATATACTACATCCGGCAGCAAGGCCTCTGACCGGGAGACTGGAGGTTTTCAGGAGCGTGAAACTGCCTCTTAATTGCTGTTGTTCCCAGGTCCACCCTGACCAGGGGTGGTAGCACCTTTTACGGTCCCAGCTATGGGCAAATAGAAAGCCCCCAAACAAAAATCAACAGTGCAGTTCTATAGTAAAATTACCAGCAAAACGACGATCGATACAACACCAAAAAAAGTATAACAATACATTTTTGTAATGAAATTACCAGTAATACATATTTTTTTCAAATATCAACATTTTGTCGTCTACAAACTATATAACTAAAAAAAAGATTCGTTCACCCTGAAAGTAGAAAATTATGTACAAAATATCTGTAATTAAAGGCAAAGAATTGCGAACAAGATATTTAGATTTCGGCATTAAATTAGAGGTGTTGATATGCCGCTAACCAAAAAACAACCAACAACCTTCGTTTTCATAAAAGAGCTCTTCCATGTGTTTGTTCCATCTTTTTGCTATCGTTTTTTTTTCTTTCTACTTTTAGTATTTCCTTTTTAGACTTTATGTTTCCTGACAAAGAGTACGTCTTCCCTCCTGCCATTTCTCTGGTCTTTTTATGCATGGCTGCTATGTTTAGGCTATATAGTTTTTCTATCTCCGCACACGTCACGTTGAGCTTTCATTTTTATTTTCCCGTGTTTATTTCTAATGTTGTCGCTTAACATCATATATTCTACGCCATTTAGCAGCGTCCAGTGCCGAGAGGAGTGACCGTTTAGAAATACCAGATTCTGTAAACTAGGAACTTACGGATAAACTTATGTAATGGATAATGGCTCGGAATTGGAAATAGGTGAGTCAAGTTTCAATTCCAGTTGGATCTGTTGTATTCACTTACGCGCAAGTACTCTTAGGAAAGGTATGAATTCACCTCTTCTCTCTTTAGTAGGATTTGTATCAGTAAATCATTATTATTTCTCCTTAAAAAAATTTGTAAAATCTAAAAATATTTCTGACTTTAAATAACCTGCAAAAGGTTGATAGGCCGTAAAAATCAATCAATCTAGGCCATTTCTAAGCGGTACCTGCTGGCTTTCTTAATTTAGTTTAAGAATTTCACCTGTTTCCCACTTTTTTTTTTTTTTTTTTTTGATGTGGAAGTGGGGTTGGTGGGAGTGTGAGTATGAGTTCTCTTGCAGTTGTCGCTAAACTAGTTGACTAAGAGTTAATTAATACGAGATATCTCCGAGTATAGCAGAACAACACTCCATCCCCGGGTGTTGAATAAAAAGTGTGATTGTCAGAAAGAGCTCGTGAATACAATAGGCACCTAAAAATTCGTCCTGGGTAAGACGATAAACTACGTCCAACAGCAGGGCCTCTGATAAAGAGGCTTTGAGGAGCGTGGAACCACCTCTTAATTGCTGGTGTTCCCAGGTCCACCCTGACCCAGGGTGGTAGCACCTGTTAGGGTCCCAGCTATGGGCAAATAGTTGACACCCAAACTTGTGTAAAATAGGTTTTAATACTAGAAATACTTTCTTTAATATCAGAAATACTTTTAAAAAAATACAAGCAATACAAACAGTTATACATTCTTTGAAAAAAATATGACCAGCTGTAGATTTCTTAAAGGAAAAATATTTCCAGAAATAGATTTTTGAAGAAAAACATATTACCAGCAATAAAAATTTTGTCGGCATTAAATAACCCATTGAAGCCGTAAAACAAAAACAAACTAAACCAAATTAAACACCTAAAAATTCTAGAGAGACAACAGCAGGAAAGTTGTAATTGTAACGTCCAGTGAGTTGTTTCTATTTGAGTAATTAGTAAGAAAATACTAAACTATACTCAAGGATGACCAGAAGCTACATGCAGTTCAAGTAGGCCGAAGAGGATATCAGTCAAAAGGCTGGGATAAAAACAACAAAGATCGGAATACTAGACCAAATAATTTGTATAATAGTAGTAATGTTTCATTTGAGAATTTTATGGTATATTAATAACACTGCTTTCAATCCTAGGTGATATAAGGAGTGCGATGGATAAATTGTCGTCTAAATGACGCAAAAATGAAAATAACACTGACATCTCATTTTAACAGATATATTTACCAAAATTACACCAAAATATCTTGAAATACTAAAAAGTAGATTTATTCAATAAAATCGCCATTGGCTTCAACTACTCTCAACTTCAGAATCTCCTGCAACTCTTCTGGATGGTCTCCTTGTTTAAGCTGAGGAATGCTGCTACTATCCCTACCTTCAGTTCATCTTTGGTGTTGCAAGTTTTGTTGATCTCTGACTCAACTGCACCCCACACATAATAATCAAGGGGGTTGCAGTCTGGGAAGTTAGGTGATGTGGTCACAGAAATTAACTGACAGCCATAACTGCGTTCTTTTGCTTGTGTGGCATGGTGCAGAGTCCTGTTGCCAGACATAGGGTCTTCCAGGGCAGCATTACCTCCTCAAGGCACTTAATATTGGCCTCCATGTTGAGTCTGAGACTCTGTGGGAAGATGAATGAAGGTATAACGTTGCCATCACTAGTAATCACTACAAACACCGTCGTAATCACCATTAGACTCATCAAACTCTTTCCAAATAGTCTTCAGATTGACACCCAAACACTGAAATGTTCGTATTGGAGCTTCCGGCGCGAATGCCAAGCCGTCTCCAAATTTCTGGCAGAGTCGTTTGCATCACAATGCTCTTTTTCTCACAGACGGTGCCAAACCGATCCTACTATACTGTGCAGTCGACAAAATCAAAAATCAACAACACGCATGCCAAATTAAAAATATAAAATGGCGATAATTTACCTATTGTACCCTGTATATCCGAGGCGATATTTTTACTTCTAAAGACTCAAGAGCAACTCAAAATAAGGCTAAGGAATACAGCGACTGACACTTGATATGGTAAGGCTGAGATTGCAGTGTTCAGGAAAGCAACCACGCGTCAATTTAACGTCCTCCTAAATATTTCTAGTTAGGAACTAGTAAGAGAATACAGAATAGTTTGTTTTGTTTTTTTACCCAAGTACTATAACAGAGCGCATTCGCGCGGATTTTTTTAAATCGCCACCACAACGGAAGTTTGTCTTCGTAATTTACCCCTGAAGATGACCTTGGAATAGAGCGAAAATACTTTGGTTTAAAAAAAAAACAAACTATGGAGCCTTCCTTACTGAAATTCATCTTAACTTCATGAAACTGATTAGACAACTGAAACTGATCATTATAAAAATAAGTAGACACAATATGTCTATATTATTCAATGAAACATCTTTGAAGATATGCTGCCTATATATATATATATATATATATATATATATATATATATATATATATATATATATATATACATGCTACATGTATAATACGGATTTTTTTCTAAAAAGTAATAAGCAAAATCAGGGGTGTGTGTATTATGCACATAATAAGAATTATCATAACGAAATTAGAATAATATTATTCTATGTTTAAAACCATTTTTTAAAATAAGAGTAGGGAATGCTGGCAGTAATGAAATTGAGAGGTACAATTTATAGGGTTTGATTACCAAACAAGGGGTGCGTATTATGCATGAGTAGAAGCATTTTCCCACACTTTCTGCACAATTTTAGATGTGCGTATTATGGATGAAGGTATATATATATATATATATATATATATATATATATATATATATATATATATATATATCGGCAAATAGTTAACACCCAAACTTATGTAAGAATATGTTTTAATAGCAGAAATACTTTGTAATAAAAAAATTATTACCAGCAATAATTTTTGAAGGAAAAATTATTATTAGCAATACTTTCAAAAAAAAAAGAAATATCAGCAATACAAACAGTTATACATACTTTGAAAAAAATATTAACAGCTTTAGATTTCTTCAAGGAAAAATAGTTCCAGAAATAGATTTTTGAAGAATCAAGACAGAAGTTGCGAAGAATAGGACTATAACTAGCCAAGAAATTGCAGCCAGTCTAAGCAAAGAGCAAGGTGTTAGTCTTGCCTCTTCAACAGTCTGTCAGAACAAGGTTATAAATCTTGTTAGAACAAGGCTACAAATCTTGTACACGAAGGTTTAAGCCGCTAATGAGCAAAGCTAACAAAGCCAAGAGACTTGAATGGGCTCACTATTACAAAAATTTCACAGTAGAAGACTGGAAGAATATTCTCTTCTCCAATGAAACGAAAGTTGAGCTACATTCAAAGGATAAGGTGAGACACTTTTATCGAACAGCACTGTATATATATATATATATATATATATATATATATATATATATATATATATATATATATATATATATATATACATGTATATACTATATATATATATATATATATATATATATATATTATATATATATATATATATATATAAATATTATATATATAATGTATATGTATATATATATATATATATATATATATATATATATATATATTATATATGTGTATATATATATATATATTATATATGTGTACATATATTATATATGTATATATATATATATATATATATATGTATATATATTATATATATATCATATATGTATATATATATTATATTATATATATTACCTATGTATATATATTATATATATATTATATATTTATATATATTATATTATATATGGATATATATTATATTATATATGGATATATATTATATGATATATATATATTATATATCTATATATATATTATATATATTATATATGTATATATATGATATTATATATATTATATTATATATATATTATATATATATATATATATATATATATATATATATATATATATATATATATATATATATATATATATATATTACATTATATATATATTTGTTATGCTCCGGTTCCTTGTACCACGGTGATAGTCCAAGGTAGAACCAATAAAGAAGAACTCGAACGCAGATATGAAATAACACAGATATATTACAAACAGGAATATATACAGAGAAGTAGAAAGTGTTAGTACGAACAATCAGGTTTAGTAGGGAGAACAATGTAGTCTCAACCAGTATCACTATTCCAATGCGACTCTGTTTCGGACTGCGTAGCCTTGTTCTGGTTCCTCCCCGCCCTAAGGCAGAGAGTTCAACCGATCAGCCGGTCGACCGAGATCGACTTGAACGACTGACGATATTCAGTCGCCCCTCCCCCCCCGACACACACACACAAGGTCGGTTATTAATTGTGGGTTCTCCGAGCCCGTGGGCTCGTCTTAAAAATATGTCCATTGAACCCGTATAAACGGGCTCAGGGCCGGTTTACCTCCCGGAACGAGACTCCGCATTTCGGCGTAGCCTCGTTCGGGTTCCTCCCCGCCCGAACAGCCGGTCAGGACTTGAGCGACTGACGATATTCAGTCACCCCCCACCCACGAGGGTGTCATGTGGCACAAGGTCGTTTATTTTATTGTGGGTTTCCCGAGACCGTGGGCGTAGCTTCCTTCGGGTTCCTTCCGTCCGTAGGAAGAGAGTTCAACCGAACAGTCGGTTCAGACTTGAACGACTGACAATATTCAGTCCCCCCGCACTGGGGCAACATGTGACACAAGGTCGGTTATTCATTGTGGGTTTCCCGAGCACGTGGGCTCGGCCCAAAAATATGCCCATTTGAACCAGTATAAACGAGTTCAGGGCCGGTTTTACCTCCCCGAAGGAGACTCCGCCCTTCGGCGTAGCCTCCTTCGGGTTCCTCCCGCCCGTAGGAAGACAGTTGAACCGAACAGTCGCTCAGAAAGTGAGCGAATGACGATATTCAGTCACCCCCCACGAGGGTGTCATGTGGCACAAGGCCTTTTTAACGTGGGCATTCCCGAGCCATTAGGCTCGGCCAAAAAAAATAGCCCATTTGAACCCGTATAAACGGGTTCAGGGCCGGTTTTACCTCCCTGAAGGAGACTCCACCCTTCGGCGTAGCCTCCTTCGGGTTCCTCCCGCCCGTAGGAAGAGAGTTGAACCGAACAGTCGCTCAGAAAGTGAACGACTGACAATATTCAGTCACCCCCCTCACGATGGTGTCATGTGGCTCAAAGGCCTTTTTTTAACGTGGGCATTCCCGAGCCATTAGGCTCGGCCAAAAATAGCCCATTTGAACCCGTATAAACGGGTTTCTGGGCCGGTTTACCTCCCGAAGGAGACTCCGCCCTTCGGCGTAGCCTGCTTCGGGTTCCTCCCGCCCGTAGGAAGAGAGTTAAACCGAACAGTCGGTTCAGAGGTGAACGACTGACGATATTCAGTCCCCGCCCACGAAGGGTGTCATGTGGCACAAGGCCTTTTTAACGTGGGCATTCCCGAGCCATTAGGCTCGGCCAAAAAATAGCCCATTTGAACCCGTATAAACGGGTTCTTGGCCGGCGTAGCCTCCTTCAGGTTCCTCCCGCCCGTAGGAAGAGAGTTTAACCGAACAGTCGGTTCAGAGGTGAACGACTGACGATATTCAGTCACCCCACCCACGAGGGTGTCATGTAGCACAAGGCCTTTTTAACGTGGGCATTCCTGAGCATTTAGGCTCGGCCAAAAAGTAGCCTATTTGAACCCGCCTAAACGGGTTCTGGGCCGGTTTTACCTCCCCGAAGGAGACTCCACTCTTCGGCGTAGCCTCCTTCGGGTTCCTACCGCCCGTAGGAAGAGAGTTTACCGGAACAGTCGCTCAGAAAGTGAACGACTGACAATATTCAGTCACCCCCCCGAGGGTGTTATGTGGCACAAGGCCTTTTTAACGTGGGCATTCCCGAGCCATTAGGCTCGGCCAAAAATAGCCCATTTGAACCCGTATAAACGGGTTCTGGGCCGAAAGATTACCTCCCGAAGGAGACTCCGCCCTTCAGCGTAGCCTCCTTCGGGTTCCTCCCGCCCGTAGGAAGAGAGTTTAACCGAACAGTCGGTTCAGAGTTGAACGACTGACAATATTCAGTCCTCCCCCCCACGAGGGTGTCATGTTGCACAAGGCCTTTTTAACGTGGGCATTCCCGAGCCATTAGGCTCGGCCAAAAAAAATAGCCCATCTGAACCCGTATAAACGGGTTCTGGGCCAATTTTACCTCCCCGAAGGAGACGCCGCCCTTTCGGCGTAGCCTCCTTCGGGTTCCTCCCCTCCCGTAGGAAGAGAGTTTAACCGTGCAGTCGGTTCAGAGTTGAGCGACTGACCCCTTGCCTACTCCTGAGGCGCAGTATGGAATAGTCCATTATTATTATTATGCGTAAGATCCCATAAAAATATTATATATGTATATATATATTATATTATACATATATATATTATATATGTATATATATATTAAACATATATATATTATAAAATGTATATATCTATTATATTATACATATATATATTATAGAATGTATATATATATTATATTATACATATATATATATATTATATATGTATATATATATATATAATTTAATCCCAAGCAAGGCAGTAAAGGAAGCCACTAAGACAAGGGGTTACTGGGTATGGAAGAATTAGAAATAGAAACATTACTAATGAGTGGAAAGCGAAAAGTGTAATCAGGAGAACAGTAAATAGTGATTGACATTGCATTTAAATTTTTGCAGATTAAATTTGTCTGGAAAGCATGGAGCCGGAAGGAAGTTCCACAAGCATTAAGTGGTAGAAAAGAACCTGTTAACATAGAATTTACGACCACATCTTGACAGCTCAATTGTAAATTAATGTGATCTCGTCACCAGTCTACTAATGCGCTTAAATTTAAAAATTTCGGTCCCATAACAAAGAGCTCATCCGAACAATTGCCACTGCTTTTGTTTTATTGTTTTGTTTTGTTTTTGTTTTTAATAAAAATAAATACAAAAGAACTCTGGATTATATAAATGTATATTTATTATTAATATAAATTTTCTGCTGAAGCTTTAATAAAAGCGAAACCTCAAATTTATAAAGAGTGTGACTTCAATAGCCAGTTATGGCAGTGGAGATCTTGGAGAGTGGAATTAACAGGAGATTACTGACAACTGACATCCATTAAAAATGGCACGTGGAACTAGAACAGTCTATCCCAGTGAGTGAAATAAAGGGTTCAGTTCGACATTCCAAACACCTGAAGAAGGGTGGAGCGTACAAGGACGAAAACGTTGTAATAAATGTGGCGACAAAGATGAGAACAACAGTCCGAATAATGTAAATAGTGTCAAATTTATAAATTTATAAATGTTTTGTATTTATTCCTTATCTTGTCATTCTATCGAATTACAATCTATGTGTCTTTATTTCCTTGCCTTGGGTTGAAATGTTTAAAAGAATGTACGTGTTTAAGTAAAAAAATAAATGCAGAGTTATATTCGTAACGGCTACACTTTTTTACATCACACTGTGCGCCTGCGCACGCGTGTATATGAGTGAGTGATGAAATTCGGATTGGGTGTGCGCACAGAATGACTTTGCATTTTTCTTTTTTGTGTTGTTGTTGCCGTTTCGTTTCCTTTTTTTTTAACACCAGATATTCGTTGTCTAATGTAAACCTCATTAACATATTATGGCCTGAAACCATTTGGGGGGTTTTCTTTTTTTTTTTTTTTCTTTTTTCTTTTTCTTTTTTTTAATATTTGTCATACTTCCCTCTACTGTATAGATGTATTGCAATCATATCTATATGCTTGTTAGCCAAGTTAAATTTTGCATTTATGACTAATCAATCACTTCTGTCTATGTCAATCCTTTTATTACTTCTTTTAGTGTCACAAAGTTACCGACTTCAGATTTCCCGATTAATTCCTTTCTGCCATCCCATCCACTCCCTGCTAGATTCAAAGCATATATATATATATATATATATATATATATATATATATATATATAGTTCGAAGTGGACGATCCGACTCTAGTTTTGATAAGATGTTATTTTTTAGAAGTTCCTGTCCAATTTTTCTTGCTTGGTCGAAGGTTGTTTCTTTTTTTTTTCTTTTTTTTTGTTTGTTTTTTTTTGTTCTTTTTTTTTTGTTTTTTTTGGGGTTTTTTTCCGTGTGTCTTTTTCTCCCTATTCTTCGGCGTTGAATTTTCTTTCTTTTTGATCTGAAGAAACCTAAAAGGACGAAACGAATAATGAAACGGTTTTCAATTTGTAATATTCTTCAAAGACACACACACACACACATATATATATATATATATATATATATATATATATATAGTTTGTTTTTAATACGTACCTGACGATTGCCTCGCGAATAAAAACCACTTATGGTAACGAAGGAAGAAAATGTATATTTATTATTAATATAAATCTTCGCTCTGTCGTGCATTGTTTTATTACGAGAGGCACTCACTGTGCATTACGTTATATATATATATATATATATATATATATATATATATATATATATATATATATATATATGACTATGTCCGACAATTATTTTAATATATTGTTCATTCGTTATTTTATTGGAGTGATACAAATATTTCAGTAAATACTATGTTTATAATAAACAGTATTAACAACATTTACAGGCCTGAATGTCCGAGAAATATCATAGAAAAACAGGTGTCCTCCAACAGGAATCGAACCTGTATCATATATATATATATATATATATATATATATATATATATATATATACATTGAGGTCAACACCTAGCGGACGACATTCTAGTTCATGATTAAGCTCAATCTTCAGGCCATGTGCATTATATATATATATAAATAAGAGAGAGAGAAAAAGACAGACAGAGAAATTCAATAAGTTTAATTAAAAGAAACGACAAAGTCTATTTAATTTTTTTATTTTATTTTTCTAATTTGCAAGCGTTCATAATAATATGCATTGTTGTCATCTGATGTTTCACATGACACCAAATTAATCGAACATAGCTGAAAAATGATGCCATTATCAAAATAACTTGTTCAATTAGATTTTCTTAAAAATGTACGAATTATTTAAACCAGTGAAATATATTAAGTTTACTGAATTAAGTTTTATTATTATTGTTATTATTATTAATAATAATATCAAATGTCAGTAAAATACCTGCTTATTCGTGACTTTTACATGTTTTAATGACAATTTAGTAAATAGTTAACAACAGTTTAAAACACGCTTGAGTTGCAAAGATACAGTAAATCTAAATTTTAAAACTGCAAAATAAAATAAAGTATGGCTTTATTCGACCACACTATAAAGCAGACAATAATATGCAAAAAAAAAATATACTCGGGAACATTTTTATATTAATTTACAAAAACAGCATCGATTTTTCAATAATTGAATATACAGGGGAACCTCGGTTCACGAATTTAATTCGTTCCTGAAGGTTGTTCGTAACCCGAAGTTATTTATCACTGTAGAAAAAAAAAATCACAGTACAATAAAATTGGAAAAAAAAAAACAACACACAAATGGATACAACACGGCGCTCGACTAATGATTCCGTTCGTGTTAACTCGGTTCAGCAATGTTGTTCGAAAACCGAAATTTTGTTTAATAACCGAGGCATTTTCATCTCGAATTTTCTGTTTGAAAACAGATTTGTTCAACATGCGCAACGTTCGAGAACCGAGGTTGCACTGTACTTTAAATTCTTAGTTTTTTCATTTTTTTTTGGTTGATTTTGTTTAGCGGCATCCATCGATTATTTAATGCCGAAATCTAAATATTTCTTATGCAATTTTATGGCTTCAGCTGAATATATTTTGAAAGCAATTGTATGCCTGCAACTACAGATAAAATATGTTGTTACTAAGTTTACAATAAAATGTATTAGTGGTCATTTTGATTTAAAAATGTATTGTTGGCCATTTTGATTTAAAAATGTAGTGTTGGCCATTTTGATTTAAAAATGTATTGTTGGCCATTTTACTATAAATATATAGTGTTGGTAATTTTTAATATAAAACTGCATGGCTGGTATTTTGACTATAAATATATATTTTTATGCTATCATTTTTTGTTTTTGTTTTTTGTTTGGACCTGGGAACAACAGCAATTAAGAGGTTGTTTCATGCTCCTCAAAATCTCCAATCTCCCGATCAGAGTCCTCGCTGCCGGGTGTAGTTTATCGTCATACCCAGGACTATTTCCATTCTCGATTGCACTTGAAACGCTATTAAATAATAAATTCGGTTTAATGTTCAAGAACAAAATAATTCCTCAATAATCATTAGCTTCTGAAATATTCTTTATGTGCCGTGTCCCCTCAGGGAGTAGGCGATAATGGCTCTCCACAACTTCCTGTCCCTTGTAGCTCTTAATAAACTTTGTCTTTCTGTTATTTCTCCTAAGCCCTGTTCAGCCATCTATTTACTCAAGCTCATTCTTCTTCTTCTTCTTCTTCTTCTTCTTCTATGTGTCGTGTCTCTTCAGAACGTTGTCGATTATGGCTCTCCACAACTTCCTGAACCTTGTAGTTCTTAATAAACTTTGTCTTTCTGTAATTACTCCTAAGCCCTGTTCCGACATGCATTTACTCAAGCTTATTCTTCTAATTCTGTGTGCCGTATCCCTTCAAGACGTTGGCGATCATGGCTCTCCACAACGTCCTATCCATTGTAGTTCTGAATAAACTTTGTCGTTCTCTTATTTCTCCTAAGTCCTGTTCAGCCATGCATTTACTCAAGCTCCCTATGTATGTTATTCGTTGGGCAAGTTCGCTTTGTCAGTGTGACTCTTAAGATGTTTCTTGATTGGTTTGTAATTTTATACCGATTTTAACAAACATATTAAAAAATGGAGAATGGTTATATTCAGCTGTCCCCCCCCTACCCACACACTATAAGACGTTCGTTAGAATGCGACTCGTGATCGCTTCAGACTAGATCTTTATTCTGCTGTCAGTGATTTTGAGTAACGAGAAGTCAGGCGAATACTTTGACGCTTTCTTTTTACTGAAACTTACTTTTATAATCTTACTTCCGTTGTTGCTTTAATTTGTCTTTCGCTATCACCTTTCTTCGTCTGACATTTTTACATCTCTCTTCTTCGTTCTTCTTCTGATCTTCTTCTTGCCTTACGTTCTCTCCTTCTTCTCTCTTAGTATTCTTTTGTCTCTCCATTTCTTAATCCTGTTCTGCTGTGTTTTCTTGACTCGCATTAATTTTTTTTTTCTTTTCTTTCTTTGAATTTTCTTTGTATTTTTTTTCATTTTTTTTTCTTTTTTTTGTATTTTTTTCTGCATTGGGCTCTTTGATGAGGTTGAAGTAATTTTTCATCTTCGTCTAACAACTCATCCCTTTCTCTTTATCAAATTTCTCTCATATATATATATATATATATATATATATATATATATATATATATACTGCAGTTCAAAAGTTGGAAGCAACTCCCAGAATTAGCAGTGAATGAACTTGACAGAGGAGTGAAAAAAAAACAAAGAAAGCTCTTATCCTCATTGAAAATAGAATGGAATCAATTATCAAATTTATACTTTCAAAAACTTTTGTAACGAATGCAAAAAATGTGTGCTGCAGTAATCAAGGCTAAAGGAGGATATTTTGTCGAGAGCAAAATTTAAACATATTTTTTTTTTCTTTTTGACAAAATATCTAATAAAAAATCATGTCTCGCTCTTTTAATAATGTATAATAATTTTCTTTTATTTAAAGTACAAAGCTACTACTTTTGGGCTAATTTAAAACATTACCAGGGATTTCCTCAAACATTTGAGCTGTAGTGTATATATCTTCTATACAATAAATGCCAATGTCAGTGTTTCATATTTTTTTTCAATTAAAGGGGCACAATCCTCATTAGCTCATCTCCTTCTATTCAATAAATGCCAATGTCAGCGTGCCAGTGTGTTACACTTTTTTCAATTAAAGTGATATACCTCTCAATAGCTCATCTCCTTCTTCTATATATTAAATGTCAGTGTGTCACACTTTTTCAACTTTATTCCTAGAGGACGTAGCCTAACATATCATACCATTTTGGAATCAGACCGACTCCGTGAGCAAATTAAAACAATCCGGGTCGGATCCAGACCCCCAATTCTGAAATGTTGGATTCCCAAGTTTTCATTACTGCGATTGTTTTCGACGATTTTTACGTGATTTTTTTCGATGAATATTTCGTACGATAACAATTTTATAACTTGGAAATAAATTTGGGAATAATCGAAATTAATTGCGAAATCCAGTGAAAGTCACCCATGAAATAAAAATAATTGTTTGTACGGAAAGTAAAAACCTACGTACATCAAATTGTCTTTAAATTAATGACGACAGAAGAATTATCGTTGAACTTTAAAAGGTAGGCTTAAATCTTAATGTAATACTTAAATGCAGAGATCAGTTTTGAGTTCTTGTGTAGTTTATTGTTATCTATCGCATCTACTCCCCCCCTAACTATTGTGATGAAGGCCCAATCAAGAGCTCTCAGCAGGAAAAAGCTTAAATGCCGCCCGATATGATGGCTTTTAATCTATATATATATATATATATATATATATATATATATATATATATATATATATATATATATATAGCCTGACGATTGCATTTAAGCATGAAACACTGTCACCGTTAGGTGTTGACTTCAATGACAACTTTTATATTTACATACGGGAACTTTAATCCATAAATATAGCATACCTTTAAAAAAATTATCATATATATATATATATATATATACACAGAATTTATAATTCTAAATTTACATTTTTTGTATCATTAATCATACATCATATAAGTTTTTATTTTTCTAATTTTACTTTTATTATTTCTCTGTAATTGAAATCCTTTCATTTATGTTTGATATTATTATCATTATTGTAATTTTTATTTATTATTTGTATTAAGGACCTTTTTATTAGACTAACTAATTTGGAACTGGGTTGATTTCTCCTGCCTAAAATAACGGGCCATATCGGGCAATTTACTGTAGAACCCGATGTATAAAGTTCTATACTTTAAGGAAAAAAATTCTTGACCAGGTCAGTCTTTTTACCCATTCATTACTTCCTTCTTCTCTATACTTTCCCTACCCTTTCTGTATCTCACTTTTTAAAAGAACTTAACCATCCATCACTTTTCTTCTTTCCCTCTTTCTCTCTTCTCTCTTTGCTTTCCCTTCCCCCTGTCAATCTAATATATCAGTTGAGTTATTGTCTCCAATTACGAAGAGATTTCAGTCTGAAGAAATTAATATATAGATATTCATGAAATAAATTATAACCGAAAGGAATCTTTTATTATTACTTCAAATGTTTTTTTATTTATTTTTTTTTTGTTTTGTTTTTTGTGGTGGATACCCGTATTTGAGTAAACGCCCTGGTTTATTTTAATCAGTATTTATTTCTTCTTCCGGTCTGAAGACTCAAAAAGATTTATTAAGTGACGCCTAATCAAAGGGCGGGTTCTACTGTAAATAGGGGGCGCAGGTTCAAATCTTGCTGGAGGGGAGGGACATATTTTCTTTAATAGTTTTTCTCAGATGCCCGGGACGATAGACGAAATAAATACTGTTTAAAACAAAGTTAAACGATAATTCTAATATGATGCAAAGGGCTACTGAGAGTGATAGAGAATGAAAAAGACTTTAGAAGCAACCGAAAATCCAGTCCTAAACAGGAAGCACGGGATAAACCTGTTCAAAATGTCGGGGAGGGGTGTGAACCGGGTGAAATTTAATTTGATATTCTAATCAATGTTATTTCACTTTCTATAACATTTTTTACAAACAAAAATTTGGATTAATGATGGGACCCCTCACAGTGGAGTGATGGCATGTATTTTCTTGGAATTTCTTGAGTCTACTTCTTTCCAAAACATTTTACCTAAACAATCAAATTACTTCCAGTATATTGATGATGCTCTATTAATATATCCCCGTAAAACTAACTTACCGGATCTTGTAGATAAACTAAACAAAACTGAACACACAATAGAATTCACATACAAAATAGAAAAAAAAGAATACTTTATCTTTCTTAGACATCATGCTATACCGAGTTGACAGCATCCTAAAACTTAGTGTTCACTGAAAATCAATTAATAAAGATGACTTAATAAACTCCTATTCCCATCATAACAAAATAAAATCCGGAATGATCATTACATTCTACTTAAGTACACTCAGAATATGAAGCCCTCAATATTTACACGAGGCGGAGAAATATATTGAAAATATATTCAAGAACCTTCAGTACCCTATTTCATTTTCAATGCAAAATAAAAGGCTCATAAAATATTTCAAAATAGAAAAGCTGTCCTTCCTTACAAACCTAACGAATCAAAAATGTATATTATTCTACCCACTTCACTCTATCACAACTACAACCCAAAAGAATTTATCTAAACTCAATATAAAATTAGTTACAACTACATCTAAAACAATCAAAAACTTAATCAATAAAAACAAAACAACCAGCCAAAACTTGAAGGAGGAATTTACTCTATCAAATGCAGGAATTGCCAGAATGAATTCATTGGAGAGACCTCAAGAAGTTTAAACAAAAGACTATATGAACACAAAATGGACATTTTAAATAACAACACACAAAACGCACTAATTGTTCAAGGCAACAAAACTGACAACAATTTTGACATAGGAAAGGCTACTTTGATTAAAAAGAGAAAATAATCCACTGTGAAAATATTTGGAAAGTGCTTTGATCGCTAGTTCAGTCACGATACATTTGTGTTCAGGCTCTTTCAATATATCACCATTCTTGGTAGATTTTATATTGTCACAGTGTGGGATAGTCAGGGACAAAGACGATGATAAGAAAAAGAATATTGATAAATTTGGCTAAATTGAATATATATATATATATATATATATATACACTTCCAAAAATATTTTTTCAAAATAATTTTGCAATTACCTTCGTCTCTCATTTCGTACGCATCAAATCCCAGTTGGATAAAACGTGTCAAATCTTTTACAGTTATCATATTTTTCTAATTATATATATAACAAAACATGTCGTAAATTCGTAATGCGGTCCTATGACGACGTACATGACACGTGAAAGAAAGAAATGTTATCAACAGAACCATATGTTTAAATGCATTGTAATATGTTGTGACTAGTTTGAAATGTAATTTTGTTGAGTGTGTGTTGCTTTGTATTACGAATTTACAACCTGCCTCTACTACTCGGCGACCGTTATCATCGCATAGAAAACTTCTGTGTAAACAAAAAAGGATGTCATCTTTGATGATGAACATCTCTGTCGTAATGTCCATATAACCATCTCTGATGATGGCTCATGTGAACCGAAAGCTTAGATTGACGACCAATATAATAAAGGAATATCCAAATGCTGGATAGTTTTTGCTTTATTTTCTCTTGAAACTAAAGCCATTATACGACGCTTGCAAAGGCTCATGATAAAATTCTAATAAACATTTGTTGTCTGTTATATTTAACAATATATGTTTGAACAAGGATCAGCTGCTCCTATATATATATATATATATATATATATATATATATATATATATATAATTCATCGAATCCAGAAGAATCCTAAACAGAATGCAGAAAGTCCTATGCGGCGGTTTCGTCCTATTTTGTGACTCATCAGCAATGCGCATCCACTACCAAGAATCGAACCCGGACCGTTACGATATGACGCAAGTGCCCTATCCACTAGACGAACGGGTTTTGGTGACGAAGAGGTAACAAACTAGACACTATATATAGCGCCTGCTCTTCACAAATTCCGTTGTGTGACTCATCCAAGTCTACTTAGATTAACGGATTGTGCCGCCAGAATCACGTCTTTTATCCTCAAGCCGCTCCATCCAGAGCAATAGCAGCCGATTCAAGCAAGGATATATATATATATATATATATAAATATATATATATATATATATATATATTGAGAGAGAGAAATGATTAGGGGGATTTGAATAATCATAATGAAGTAATTCATCGGGTCTAGAAGAATCATCAACAGAATGCAGAAAAATATATATATGTGTGTGTGTTTAAATATTTAAAGAATTAATGGATATGTTTTTAATCAGTTATTTTTATTACTTATTAGTGTTATTTTATATAGATACCTGTGTTTGAATAGATACCTCATTTTTAAATAGTGTGTAATAGGCTGGTAGACGTAATGCACACTATTTAAAAAACGATAAGTCTACTCAAACACTTGTATGCACTAAAATAACGTTTGAAGTAATTTATAATATATGTATGCATGTGTTTTCTCTCTCTCTCTCTCTCTCTCTCTCTCTCTCTCTCTCTCTCTCTCTCTGTAGGGAGGAAGTCCTTTACTACATGTTATGTGACATTTCTACTTGGAAAGAAAATTTGCCTCATATGGTGTACTAAAATGTCAAATGAAAGTTCACCAAAATATTACTATAGCAACTTCTCCAAGAGAGGTTCAGCGTTGCTACATCTGCACAGAAGAATTTATTGCCCTAGCCGGACTAAAAAGTCAAACTGCTTAGACTTGAAGCTAAATCAAGCAATAGTATTCCTCGAAATCAAGTCGCACCCATCATGCATGTGAATATGTATATATGTGTGTATGAATGTTATATATGTATATCTATTGTCGAATGTGGAGCCCAGTAGACGAAACAAACGCTGTTTAAAAAAAAGGGGGGGCGTTCTACTTAACTATGTGTATCCATTAAAAATAACTTTTGACAGATATGTCGGATTAAAATAAAAATCGATTAATTCTTTAGAAATTACTTTGTTTAAGTTTCCAATACAAAACTGAAAAATATTGCTTTCGAAAAAAAACTTCAACGGACATATGTGCTTTAAGATAAACAGAACTTGGTTGGGCATGTGAGCCTCTTCGTAGCCGTGAAATCTAAACCATGCCGGATAAGACTGTGATTTTTCCTAAGAACGAGGATGTGGGTTGGAATTCTATCGGAAAACACTTTATTAAATTTTCTCGAATGCGCAGAACAGTAGACGAAATAAACACTTATTAAAAGCAGTATTTAAAAAACAGGGCGTTCTACACAAATACTTTCCCCCTCTTCATTTTCTTTTGCTTTCTTTCTCTCTTTCTCACTTATTTTCTTTTTGTTTCTTTCCTTCTTCTCTTTTTCTTTTTTTTCTTTCTTTTCTTTTCGCGCGTTATTTATTTCTTTTTGCTTTCTTGACTTTGTCTTCTAATAACGCCGTTCTTAGAGCGTGGTGTTATTTTTTTTCATACTATTATATCAAAATTAGTACTGCGCCATGCAATTATCAATATATATATATATATATATATATATATTCAGTTCCTTTGTTTACGTATTCTGTTTTTGTTTGTTCCTCTTATTGACCGACAGCCCAATCATCCGCCAGGGTTGAATGACGTCGTTGTCGACGCTAACCATTCTGTCTCTCTATCGATACTTCAATCTATCTCTGCTTCACGCCATCCAATTTCCTTTTCTTTTTTTTTCTTTCGTCTTCATTCGCGTTTTATATATTGCTTGCTTCTTTTATTTTCTTATGTTTGTGTGTGTCTGTGTTTGGCGGGTGGGGGAGCCTTCTTTTGTTTTGGTTTGCTTCAAGTATTTTTTCTTCTTATTATTTATTTTTTTGGCATTTTTGTTTGTTTGTTAATTTTCTTTTTTTTTTGTTCACTCGATTTTTTTACTTAGTAGTCAGCCATATTGTTCTTTCCGGGGAAAGACGCTTTTCAATAACAGTTGCTATAATTAAATTAATTTTTGCAGAGATATTAATAATCAACTGTTGATTTTCTCAATATTTTCTCTCTGTTGGAAACCGGAATACAGAGTTTGAGAAAATTCCGTTATAAAAATAAAATATCTATCTGTATTTTCTTTACTGAAGAAGATTAAAAGCCGCCATTAATAAAGAAATGAAATATCCAACGACTCGTTTTATAAATCAAAATTAAGCCCCTACTCATATCAAACAACGGTATATTCTCATTAGTTTGGTCTGGGATATACGAAACGCTGCCCAAAAGTTTGAGGCATGTTACCATTAAAACGTTATCTAAGTTTTTCCTTTCAAACATTTCCTGTTAAAATATTTTATCATAAATAAATTTAGTTTCCACCACCTTCGCAAAATTACGTATTAGATTCAGATTTCGCGCGCTATTCAAAATCCCTAAAATCTTACGTAACACCTTGTATACATAGCAGTAGATATGAACATCTTGTGCCGTGTACCTTCATGACATCTGCAGTCATGGTACTCCACAACTTCCTATCCTTTGTAACTATAATCAATTTTTGTTCCTCAGTCTGTGTTCTGCTATCCATTCGCGCACGCGTTTTTAGGTAGGTTACTCATTGTTTCTCTCTTCCGCTCTTGAATTCAATGTTCCCTATGCTTGTCAAATTCTCCAAACCCTCTTTCCTCATTATCTGTACTAGAATTTTCCGTTGTCTCTTTCTGATTCTAAATACAAAAGTCTTTCTTTTTTATTTCCATTATCCTTCTGCAAAATCACATTTCTGTTACCTCCAGTCTCCTCCTCTTCTGTTCGAAAATTGTCCCGCATTCACTACCATATAAAAGACGTGAAATCATATTCAGCACTTTTTCTTTATTTCGACCGAAATTTTCCTGTTTATTAATACTTTGCTTAGCTTTTGGAAGGCAACTTTTGCTATTCCAATGCGCTTTTGGATTATAGTGTCACATTTTCTGGTGTCTTCCCAGATATTTAAATTTAGGTACTTCTTTTTACATATATACAGGGTGCGATGAATAAATTATCGTCTAAGTTAAGCAAAAATGAAAATAACTATCTCATTTTAACAGATATATTTACCAAAATTACACAAAAATATCTTGAATTACGAAACAGTGCATTTATTCCATAAAATCGTCATTGGCTTCAACCAGGCCTCCAGACAACTTTGGAATCTCTTGCAACTCTTCTGGGCGGACTCCTTGTTTAAGTTGGTGAAGGCTGTCATAATCGTTGCCTTCTGTTCATCTTTGGTGATACAGGAAGTTTCGTTGGCCTGTCGCTTAAATACGCCCCATACGTAATCAATTCTGCAGTTTGGGGAGTTAGGTGACCAGATGCAAGGGTTGATGTGGTCACAGAAATTGCCTGACAGCCATGTCTGGGTTCCTCTGCTTTTGTGGTATGGTGCAGAGTCCTGTTGCTAGACATAAAGTCTTCCAGCAGCCACTCTTGACCCAAGGTAGCACTGCCTCCTCAAGGCACTTGATGTAGTCCTCCATGTTGAGTCTTGAGGACCTGTGGAAAGATGAATGGAGGTATAACGTCACCATCACTAGTGATCATTACAAACACTTTCGTAATCACGATTAGACTCATCAGACTCTTTCCGAATCGTCTGCACTGTCCTCAGATTAACACCAAAACACTGAAATATTTGTATTTGAGCTTCCGGCGTGAATGCCAAGAAGTACAGCATGCTGTTTCCAAATTTCTGGCGGATTGAATTGCGTCATGGTACACTTTTTCTCACAGATGGTGTCTAACTGACTCTACTATAATGTGCAGTTGACAAAATCAAAAACAACGCGTATGCACGAAATTAAAATTGCACCCTATATATATATATATATATATATATATATATATATATATATATATTTCTAATTTACAGATTGCCTTTTGGGCTGTTCCTCTTGCTGACAGACATATATTCTGTTTTCTTACATTTAAAGTTAGTCCTTTCTTCACGTTTTCCTACACAGCCCTGGAGTTTTTTTTTTTTTTTGTTTTGCGACTTTCATCAACACGTTGTCATTTGCGTAGCCTATGCCGTTAAGATTCTATGCCGTTAAGATTCTATGCCGTTAATATTACGCCTGCCGATAATAAATCCTGATAGGATTTTTACTTTTTTCAGAATCATGGCATTGTAAAATTTAAATAAATCTAGCAAGAAGAGACATCCTTGTCTTACTCCTTTTCTATTTCTGAGTAATTGTTCCGTTCATTTTCTATCCGCATGCAGACAATTTGTGACTATTCTAGATTATTCTAATATCCTTGCCAAATAAATCAAGTTTTCCTAATATTTCAAATAGATTAGTACTAGATGGGCAGTTAGATCTCATCATTTTACAGTTGAAATGGCTAGATGTAACCGTAAGTTCGATGCTAACGGTTTATTCTCTCGCAGTTTTCGCTTGTGGAACTCACTTCTGGCTTCTTTTTTTCCAGTTAATATTGATCTTCAAAAATTTAAATGCAATGCCAAGCGTTATCTTCTGTCTTCTTAATTCCTCTTCATTTATTGTTCTTTCTCCTTAATAGTGTGTTGTTGTTGTTCTTAGTTTTTTGTTTTGTTTTGTTTTTTGTTTTTTTCTCATTCTCTCACACACAGTAACTCCTTGCGTCTTAGTAGCTTTATTACATTGGTTGGGATGAAATGATTAAAAATATCGTACATTATCAAATGCGTTTAGTATATAAAACATAGGTAAACTTTATTCCACATTTAGCGTTTGGAAATAAAAAAATAACATTCAAGTAATGAGAAAGTGAGTGATCTGAGTTAAAATGAATTAATATGGTTTGATTTGATCTAAAAAAAAACGTTAGCTTTCGTAAGTAAAGCGGTCGAAATAGCTTTGAGGATAAGTATCCCCGCTAGTAATATTTACCAATATTTTAGTATCTCCCCGCTAGTAATATTTACCAAGCTCCCCACGGGGTAGGATGTGGCACAAGGCCGAATTTAATGTGGGGCAATCCGAGACCGTAGGCTCGGCCAAAAATTCCCCGTAAACCCCGCATAAACGGGTTCGGGTCTGTCTACCACCACGGAGGAGACTCTGCCCTTCAGCATAGTCTCGTCCGGGTTCCTCTCTGCCTGAAGGAAGAGGGTACGATAACAGTTTAGAGCAGAGTAACAGATCCCAGCTAGTATATTTGGCCACCCCCCCACGAGGGTTTCATGTGGCACAAGGCCAAGTTTAACATAGGTTCTCCGAGCCCATAGGCTCGGCCAAAAATATTCCGTTTCGAACCCATAAAAAACGGTTTCAGGATAAGCCTACCTCCCCGAACGAGACTGCATTTCGGCAGAGTCTCGTCTGGGTTCCTCTCTGCCGGACTGTTCGACTGTTTAGCTGGAACAGGTCGCAATTAGTATATTTAGCTACCACCCCCCAACGTGGGTTGCATGTGGCACAAGGTCGGTTTAACGTAGGTTCTCAGAGCCCGTAGGCCCGGTCAAAAATATTCCTTTTTGGACCGGTATAAACGGGTCAGGGACAGTCTAGTTCTCCGAACGAGACTCTACCCTTCGGCGGGGGCCTCGTCCGGGTTCCTCTCTGTCCGAAGACAGAGAGTTCGACTGTCTAGCTGGAACAGATACCAGCTAGTATATTTAGCTACCCACCCCCACGAGGATTGCATGTGGCGCAAGGCCGGTTTAATGTGAGTTCTCCGAGCCCGTAGGCTCGGTCAAAAATATTCTCTTTTTGAATCCGCATAAACGGGTTCAGGGTCAGTCTACCTCCCCGAACGAGACTCTGCCCTTCGGTGGAGTCTCGTCTGGGTTCCTCTCTGCCCGAAGACAGAGAGTTCTACTGTCTAGCTGGAGCAGATACCAGCTAGGCTCTGTAGTCCGTTTACTTACAGATACTTATAAGTAGTTACTACCTATAATCATCTGGGTGACATGTTATTCGATTAAATCAAGATTCTAGTGATCGGGGAAGCAATCTCTTGGCAGTCGGTTCCACAAGGCAGTGATGTTTAAAAATACATACCAGCAAAAAAAAAGGGTGTCGAAGGGTCGGTGTTTCCATGACACAGCTATTGCTATATATTTCGTCGGCAATATTAATTGTTTTAAAAAGCTATTTTCAGAATTATAGCAAAAATAAAGCAGTTTCAGAAAAAGGAATTGTGAAGTTGGCTGAAATAAAGCAAAAGATAAAATAAAACGGTAAATAAAAGTGGTTGCAGAAAAATTATCGGCCCAACCAATGATTGATTAATTCGTTTTTTACGGCTTATCAAGATTTAGAGATAATGATTTAGTGATACAAGTCTTACTAATTAATCTATAGCTGGCGGAGAAAAGGTGGATTCCTACCGTTCACAAGAATATTTGCGCCTTAGTGAATATAACGAATCCAACTGAAATTGGAACTCAATAAAAGATTTCAGTTATCTGTTTGGATTGGTATTGCTTTTATGTCCATCGTCTTTTTCATGTTGAATTGTATATGGTCTATGTTAATTAAGTTTTATGAATATGTCCTGAAGATGGTCTATTAGACCGAAACGTCCGACGTTGACATTAAACATTAAAACAGCATAATCGCATATTAGGATTTTTGTTTGTTTTTTCAGTATATTTTTCTTCATATATATATATATATATATATAGCAGGCACGGTGGAGTACTGGATAGCGGCTCGGTGAGCCGAGTTCGAATTCTACTTCAATCCATTACATTTCTAATACTTGAGAAAGGTATTAATCCCCCTCTTCTCCCTCCAGCCATAGGTAAATATCAGGACAGGCTCCATAGCCTTGGAAGACCACTGTCTAGAAAAAGGACAACTCTGAATTGAAAACCTGCGGAGGGTCGTTCGGGGACATTGTGGCACGTAGTTCACCAGGTCTCTGTATTCGGCTCTTCAAAAGGTGTGGTTGGTTCTGGGGAACTGAGATGCTTGACCCTCATACGTTGAATACGACGGTAGAGTCCAATATATATATATATATATATATATGTTTCTGAGATATGGTATTGTAATTATTTTTCAGATGTGGTATTGTAATTATTTACATTGATCGGACTGTTGTCCTTATCTTTGTTGCCATATCCACAACATTTCGGCCATTGTATGCTCCGGCCTTCTTGGAATTTCGAATTGAACCCTTTATTTCGTCCACCAGAGAAGATTGTTCTTGTTGGACGTGCCATGTCTCTTCCGGATGTCTCAGTTATCTCCCTTTTAACTCAACTCTCCAAGTTTTTGTTCCCCACTGAAGTTACCAACTACTGAACTGAGAAATTTGGGGGTTAAGTTACTGGATCCAACCAACACTATTATCCACTGGGCCATGTGTCCTTGAGAACTTAAGTGTATAATAGTTGTAAGTTCAGTACCTGATTACTGCAGTGATGTACAAAAACTTGGAAATTTGAGTCAAATGAAAATAACTGAGACATCCAGAATAGCCATACATCTGAAACTAGAACAATCTACCCTGGTGGACGAAATAAGGGGTTCAATTCCAAATTCCAAGAAGACCAAAGAATATAACGGCCGAACGATACATTGTAAATACGGCAACAAGGTTGAGGGCAAGAGTCCGAACAATGTAATTAGTGTATATATATATATATATATATATATATATATATATATATATATATATATATAGTCTTAAGCATTTCTACTTTACAGTAAGTTGATTGATGACTCCAGGATGTTTATATATGCGACAAATAATACGCTTTTCTACGTTGCAATAACTTAATTGGGTGGTGGTTCACGGATATTTGAATATATGAGAGATTTTTAACTCTTCCTTGCGTTGGTTAAGTTGGTTAACTGATGGCTCCAAGATGTCTGTATATATGTGAGAACCTAAGATTTTCTCCATTACAATATGTTCATTCATGTATCCCACATGTTTGTGTATATGAGAGACTTTAAGTTTTTCTAGCATACAATAAGCTGGTAAATTGATGGCTCCAAGATGGCTGTATATGCGAGAGAGCCTAAGCTTTTCTACGTTACAACTTGATTGGCGTTCCCAGATCTTTGTCTATGTGACAAATCTTTGACTTTTTCCATGTTACAATAAGCTGGTTGATTGATGGCTCCATATTACTTTAACTGCATTATAATTGACGGATGATACCAGATGGTCGTATATATTTGAAATCTTACTTTTACTGCGTTACAGTAAGATTGTTGACGAATGGCTCCATAATGATTGTATATTTTAGAAATCTTTCTTACAATAAAGTGGTTGAGCAATTATTCTCGAATATTGTTATATATCAAAGATAATATTGTATACATTACAATATATTAGTTAACTGATGGCTCCATGGTATTTAC
>CAHIKZ030000725.1:95000-182500 GCA_903632075.3 Acanthosepion pharaonis | reverse complement strand
TTCGGAAGTGAGAGAAATTAGGAACAATATTCAAATGGCAAAAGCAGACTTTTTTTTTCAGTCAAGTCTTGCAAAAAGTACGCAGTACGTCAAGATGGGACAACAGCTGATGTTGGCGGGGTGTTCGGCCGGCGGAAAAGGCGGGAAAAGATGAGTGAGAAATAAGGAAAAGGGAAGACGGAGACGTGAACGTTGACTGGAAGCAAACGATCGCGTAATAGCCATCCGTTTTGCTAATAGATAACAGGTTAAACTAGTTAATTTGCCACCCCCATCTTTTCCTTGCTTCCTTTTTTTTAATTTTTTTTTTTTTTTCCTTCCTTCCGTTATTCCATTATTTCTTCCTTTCAAGACTTATCCAAAGAATTTTAACTCAGATTACGTATTCGGCCGAGTAAAAGTTTAGAAAATAACTCAATGGGGATAAAACTCAAAGACCAAACCAGTGACGTTACATTATCACCAGCCAGTCAGCCAGTCATGTGCCATGCGTGATACTCGCTTAGGCGATCATGTATCTTTCGATACATGACTGACCAGGCAGATTTTTTCCCGCAGTAGGTTGCCATTTCTTTCTGCGGTAGACCAGTTGCCATCCAAGGCTATAGAATCTGGTATGTCCTGCTAGAGGGTGAAGAAGAGGATTAATATCTTTCTCAAGAGTATTAGAACGTAAATGAATGTAATGGATTCGAATGGAATTCGAACTCGGCATTTCGATTCCTCAATCCGAGCCGCTATCCATTACTCCACCGTATTTCAAAATTTCGCCTATCGCGATGAACGGGTGTTATCCCTTGCCTTGAACGCCTATGGGGACTTAAATGGAGCTCTTATATAGGATTCAACACTAAAAATGCTAGAAAAATGGTCACTTCCTTGTAACGCTCCAGTAAGACTCCTCCTCGTCCTCCTCCTCTTCCTGCTACTATCGTCTATTTTTACAAGAGCCAGATCAGACCGAAAACGAAGTACTGTTGCTATATCTCGGTTGGAACTGCCTAGTTTTTACTTTCCAGTCATAACAGAGTTCAAAAGTGTCTCCCCGGCCTTGTTGGTGATGAATTATTTTCCACCTTGAAACTCCTTTCCCACAGACACAATGTTGCAAGCCTCTCAATACTCTATCGCTAAGACACGTCACGCCTCACCACGCGCACACTGGATGGTACCATCCTCATTTCTTTCGTGTTCCATTAGTAAGAATATTTGAGCACTTCGACATAGTGTAATGGTTAACGAGCTTGTTGTTCGATCCTCACTGTGTGCTCCATACTTTCGGCCTTGTGTCACATCTGCGTTGCGCTTAGTAAATTACTATCGAGCACTTCGACGTACTGTAATGGTTAGTAAGCTTGTCCTGCTAAATCAATTACGACTGAATAGTGAATTCGATCCTCGCTAAACGCTCCATACATTCGGCCTTGTGCCACATCTAAGTTACGCTTAGAAAATCACCATTAGTAAGAAAGTAGTTCCACCCGAACATCTTCTTCCGACGAACTGCTACTTTGAGGAACCAACTCCCGACAAAGTTGCGATTCCAAATCACTACAAGCTTAGCCTCTTCAAGTCTAGGGTCAGCGGTTAACTTTTCCGTATATATTAAAGTGCACTTATTATCGCTTACATACCATTCACACATCAACCTCTTTCAGTAAGTCTCTGCCTTGAGTGACTCTTGGACCTTGTATAGGGTGAGCATTATTAAAAAATAATAATAATAAATCAATGAATGATAACTAATGATAACTAATAAGACATCTCTTACACTTGCTCGCTTTTCTTTTTCTTTCTTTGTTTCTCTCCTCTATCTCTCTCTCTCTCTTTCTCTCTCTCTCTCTCTCTCACTCTCTCACTCACTCACTCTCACTTCACTTCTTCTTTACTCTTTCTCTCTTTTCTACCTTTTTCCTTCTGGCTACCCTCTTTTATCTCTTTTTCTCTCGCATCTCTCTCACTCTTTCTGTCTCTCTCAATCACACTCACAGAGGCTTGTATATCTCTCGTGAGAATAGAGCCACAAACAAATCACGCCAAGTAGCTCCATGCGCAACCAGTTTTCTTCTAGATTGGCTGCCAAACCAGGCTTAGAGAACCCAGTCTATTGTCAGGATTCATATCTTTTTCAAGGAGACAATGTCACCGATCTACCAACTTCCGTGGCGATAACCGCTACACTACGCGCACATCCACGAACATTGATAATCTGCATAAATATATATATATATATATATATATATATATATATATATATATATATATATATATATATATATATAAGACAGTTTTGAAACATATTCTACTCAGACATATTTTTTTACACTATTTACATTGTTCGGACTGTTGTCCTCATCTTCATTGTCATATTCATGACGTTTCAGCTGTTGTAAGCTACGGCATTCTTCAGGTTATATACGTTGGAATTTCAAACCGCACCCTTTATTTCGTCTACTGGGGTAGATCATTCTAGTTCCACGTGCCATGCCTTTTCTGGATATCTCAGGTTCAGTTAATTCCCTATCTGAAGGGATTACCAGAAAAAATACAAAAGAGCTGTGATTCATCAGGACGACCTTCAACACTTCCTAAACACATCTTCCAAGTAAGACCTTCCATAGAGGAGAACATTATTAAGGACTGTGTGTACGACATCCCATTCAGCTATGATAAGAAATATAAAGGATAGACATGCCGTCCTCTTAAGATAATACTGCAGGAACACCGTAAAGCCGTAACACGAAGAGAAATAGAAAAATCTGGCGTGGCTAACTATATATGGCGGGAAAAGGGAGATCACTGCCCTCTGTGAAATGAGGTCGAAATAAAAGACAGAGAACATCACTGGAAAATACGAAAACTTAAGGACGTATGATGGCCAAAGCGTCGTGAATATGACAATAAAGATGAGGACAACAGTCCAAACAATATAAATAGTGTAAAGAGTTACAATACCTCATCTCAGAAATATAAACAGATCCCGAAGAAGGCCGAAATGTACAACGGTCGAAACGTCGTGAATAAGACAATAAACAGGAGGGCAACAGTTTGAACAATATAAATAATGTAAATAGTTACAATACTTCATCTCAGAAATATAGACACACTTTGTTGTCCTATTTTCGCTTTTAGAAAATGCAAAAAATTAATTTTCAACATGTAAATATATGTGTCTATTGTATGTTATTTTGTCATATTTAACTTGGTCTTCCTTTTCTACGAAGATTATTTCTACGCGTTGTTTTTATTTTGTGTTGTATTTGTGGACACGACAAACGGATTTTATTTTTCCGCCTAAAATCCGGGTAGACTGACCATTTTGGGGTCTAGTCACTGGATTACTTCAATCAACGCTTTTATCCACTGGGCCATTGTGGCCTTGACAATAACGATGTCGACAACAGTCAGAACAATATAATTAGTGTAAATAGTTACAATACTTCATCTCAGAAATAAACACAGATCCTGAAGAAGGCCGAAGCGTACAACGGCGGAATATGGCAATAAAGATGGGACAACACTCCGAACGATGTAAATAGTGTAAATAGTTACAATACTTTATCTCAGAAATATAGACAAATCCTGAAGAAGCCGGAGCGTATAACGGCGGAAACGTCATGAATATGGCAACAAAGATGAGGAGAACAGTCCGAACAATATAAATAATGTAAATAATTACAATACCTCATTTCATATATATAGACAGATATCCAACTTTGTTTCAGTACTGATTTAAGCAAAAAAGCTGAGTTGAAATTCGTGAAAATCTAATTTCTACAACCCCTGGCAAAAATTATGGCATCAGCACACTGAGAGGATGTCCTCTTAGGTTTTTCATTTAGCAGTAAACAAACTAATAAGACATAAGACGCAAAGCATTATCATTTAATAGCTGAATATTCTAGCTTCATAAAATATGCCTTAAATTAACTAGATTACCTTATTTAACTTAATAGTATAATATTTTCCAAGCCATGCAGAGGAAAATATGAAATTGGTCGACAAACATTTAGAATGAATATTTCTCGCTTGTGGAACTCTCTTCCGCTTTCTTGCTTTCTAGTTAACTTTGATCTTCAAAATTTTAAATGCATTTTGATCTTCAAACCTTTAAATGCATTGTCAATCGTTATCTTCTGTCTTCTGAATACCTGTTATTTTATTGCCCTCTTTCCTTAATGTTTTTCTTTTTCTCATATTCTTTTATGCTCAGTAACTCAGTCCTAGTAGCGTTATTGCCTTACTTGGGTTGAAATGATTAAAAGTTGAAGTAGAATTTACAAGGAAACAGTAAAGCAGGGATAAACTTTTACTCCTGTTCAAAAACCGGGCAGGAGTGTGAACTGAACGATAGGTGAACCTATTCACTTCTACTAAAGAAAAATATATAAATAAATAAAATTTCAGAGTTTAGGCGGGAACGTTAGAAGTATAGCGTTGAAGTAGAATTTAGAAGGAACCAGAAACTCAGTTCTAAGCAGGAAACAAGGGATAAACCTCTCGTCCCATTCAAAATACCGGGAAGGAGTATCAATCAGACGATAGGTAAATCCATCTACTCACACTGGAGAACAAAAATATAAAAATAAATAATAAATAGTAAAGTTTTCAGAGTTTGAACGGCGACGTTAGAAGTATAGAGTTGAAGTAAACTTTAGAAGGAACCGTAAACCCAATTCGAAACATGAAACAAGAGATAATCCTCTATCCCTGTTCAAAAAAACCGGGGAGGCGTGTAAACCGGACGATAAGTGAATCGATCTACTCTTATTGATTCCTTACAGTTCTTTCGAAAACAACTGACCCAATTTTTGACCCATTTTGTTTTTCATTTGTTTTGTTGTACATTTATTTTCAAGGTATATTGCCCCGTGTTTCTCATCCTGGCGTTTTTATTTTTTGACGCTTTCGTAGTCTACCAGTATATTATCCTTTTTAAACTATTTTGTTTCTTTTATATTTGCGCCAAATTTTAAGCACACCTGACTGGTTGGTTGGTTGGTTGTTTTGTTTCTTTTTATGGCATATCAACCTCAGTGGCTCATTTAATGTCAACAAAATGTTGAAATAGATTCATAGCGATAGTTTGGTAAAAAAAGGTATATATGTATACATATATATTTGAACCATTTTTCAATTACTCATATTTTTTAGTACAACCCAACTTCTTTTAGGAAATTTACAATCTTGGATGGTTTTATTTTTGTTTGGTTTGGTTTGTTTTGTTTTACGGTATATCAACCTCAATGGGTTATTTAATGCCAACAACTTTTTTTCCTGGTAATATTTTGTTTTGTCAAAAATCTATTGGTAATATTTTTTCCTCAAAAATGTATAGCTGGTAATATTATTTTAAAATATATATTGCTGGTAATATTTTTTAAAAAAACGTATTGCTGATAATAGTTTGCTTTTCTTCAAAAACTTCTGGTATTAAACCCTAGTTTTACACTTTCATAATGCTTTTTACCTCAGTTTCGGGGTTAACTATTTGCCCATAGTTGGGACCCTAACAGGTGCTACCACCCTGAGTAAGGGTGGACCTGGGAACACCAGCAATTAAGAGGTGGTTCCACGCTCCTCAAAACCTCCTGATCAGAGGCCTTGCTGTCGGATGTAGTTTATCGTCTTACCCACGATGTGGATGTAGTTTATCGTCATACTTAGGACTGCACACCTGACTGAGAACAACTAACTTCTTTCGACACACCCCACTGCGGATTGCCTTCTTGAATACGCTTATTGATCTTTTCCATTGTTTTGTTGAAGACGTGAAAGAGGTCTTAGTCAGGTACGCCAGGGATAAGTGTGTGGGTTAAAGTCATTTGAAGGAGATTAAATCTCCTTTTCCAAAAGTCTTTGCTATTATTATATGACTGCAAACTTTATGGCCAGAACACACGCATATTTTACGAAATGTTCTACCAATGTTTTCATCCATAAATCAGTCTGGGAAGACCAGGGTTTTTAATACTCTAAATGATGTTTCAGAGTTGGTGTCCCTTCTGGGTTCTGCTGCTTCCCGTATCTCCACTGCACAAGACCTGTCTAGACAGACTGGAATGGTCTTAAAGGAATCTCTACGAAAGTGAAATGAAAGCTCTCGATCGGAAATGAAACGTTCTACGCGCACATGCATTTTTTATACGCGTTATGTAATGCTGTAAATAAAAAACATATTCGTTGTTCGTAAGAAGAGATAGAAAAATAAAGAGAACCACTTTTCTTCATTGCATTTGCTCCAAGCCTCGTTTTTATATCTGATTAAATAGACGCATATGTTGATGGTTTACTGATTGTTACAATAAGATTTTCTTAGTCTCAGAAGTCATTTAATACATAATAAGTCCGACGGATTCCACAGCGTTGTGGTTGTGTATCAGACTAAGCTCGGGTTTGTACAGTTTGCGACACGGAGCCACGAACTAGAAAATTACTAAAACGGACTTAAAAACCTTTATTACTAATGCGGTTGATCCTCAGCTACATGGGCTTTTGCCAAAATAAGCCATGATTTTTAAATTTCGGCGCACTTTGCAGTGAAATAGTGATTAGTAAAACTTGCTTAAAGATCCTCACCAGGTGTCCCATTCTTGTAGTCTTGTGCTAAATTATATTAAACTTAATTTAGTAAATCCACCTTTGATAACTTTTATTAATATTCTTAATTTTTTATGAAATCGATATGCTCCTTTTTGGGATGAGGTGATACTTGTACTTTTGTTGTTCAATTATGGTTTTTTTTTTTATAAACAGTTATTCTGTTTACATGGATTTTATGCCATACCTATATACATATTTTCTGGATGTTACAGTATATTATGTTAGTTTATAGACAGTTACACTTTAATGGGTATACGGACTTGGTTCTGCAGATACACATGGAATTAGTGACTGTTTCTTGTGTGCTGTATACTGTTTTTTTATTTTTTAAAACATTTCTCATCAAGCAAAGGGGATAAAGCCACTAAGATATAAGGGGTTACTGAGTATGAAAGAATCTGAGAAAAAAAAAACATTACAGAGAGAAATCAATAGCAAAATAGAATTTAAAGAGAAAGATGTCGATTGATATTGCGTTTAAATTTTTGAAGATCAAAGTTGACTGGAAAACAAAAGGTCGAAGGAGAGTTCCACAAGCGAGAAGTGCGAACGTTGTCGGTGCAACTATAGCTAAGTTTTTGAGTATTTCTATTGAATATTTTCTGCAGATAGTTTGATTTCGGGAAGTCAGTTTCACAGCCACACGCCACGATTCGCCACTCAAACTGGATGGAATCATCCTGATTTCTTTCGTGTTCCATTAGTAAGAATATTTGAGCACTTCGACATGGTGTAATGGTTAACGAGCTTGTTATTCGATCCTCACTGGGTGCTCCATACTTTCGGCCTTGTGCCACATCTGCGTTGCGCTTAGTAAATTACTATCGAGCACTTCGACGTAGTGTAATGATTAGTAAGCTTGTCCTGCTAAATCAATTACGACTGAATAGTGAATTCGATCCTCGCTAAACGCTCCATACATTCGGCCTTGTGCCACATCTAAGTTACGCTTAGAAAATCACCATTAGTAAGAAAGTAGTTCCACCCGAACATCTTCCGACGAACTGCTACTTTAAGGAACCAACTCCCGACAAAGTTGCGATTCCAAATCACTACAAGCTTAGCCTCTTCAAGTCTAGGGTCAGCGGTTAACTTTTCTGTATATCTTCATCAAGTGCACTTATTACCTATTACTGTTATCACTCACACATCAACCTCTTTCAGTAAGTCTCTGCTTTGAGTGACTCTTGGGCCTTGTATAGGGTAAACATTATTAAAAAATAATAATAATAATAATAAATGAATGATAACCATTTAGGATGTTTAGCCGTGGAGCGATAATCTATTAAGTAAATTTGCAGGTCATTGTTAGTTATGTTCTTATGGCATAAAGATAAGTTTTTAAATATTTCTATTGAATATTTCCTGCAGTTAGCTTGATTTCAGGAAGTCCGTTGCGTGAATATGTTACTTGTATTTGTTTTTACAATTTTCCTATATGGTCGATTAAACCTTATAATGCTTTTTGTTGTTAAATGTTTCGTTATACTTAGTGTAAACTAAAGTTTTATTGCAAATGGTCATAGGGGTTAGTTAGCTACCCTACCAGAAAACGAGAAGCCATAATATATGTTGTAACCTAGGGAAGGTTGCCGAATAGAATAATCAAACGAGAGTTGGTAATGAACGATAATACTTAGGACAAGAACAACACATATAAGATTCGCCAGCGGCGCGTGGAAGTAGTAGTCAACCGCTAGAAGTGAGTCAGGTGAATTCCACAATGAATCTCCAACTCTAGGATATCTACCAACCGCCCCAAGCGGTCCGATGTGATACAAGGTTGAATTTAATGTGAGGTATCCGAGCCCTTAGGGTCGGCACAAAATTCCCCGGGTAGCTGTTTCTCGAGACGTGACTCTGTCCTTCGACATAGCCTCGTCTGTGGATCCTCTCTGCCCGGAAGCAGAAAGTTTGACCAGCACAGCTGGAGACGAATCGCCAACTCTAGACCACGTACAGTATTCACTACTGTATTTATGAAAATGGGGGCATACCCATTATCATCCTTAGGTATGCTACAACAAATATATATATATATATATATATATATATATATATATATTATATATATATTATTATTATTATTATTAGGATATTGCATTCGAACATATATGTAAAACTACTACATAAGTGCATTCATGTTTCCATGCATATCATTGCATCTCATCAGGCTGTAGTAAATGAGGGTTATTACAAATTTTAATATAACTTACAATCTCTTTTCCAGCTCAAAAGAAAATAAGAAATGCAAGAAAGATACAAGATATATTCTCATCTTAAAAGAAAAAAAGAAAAAGACACAATATATAGTCAAAAAAGAAAAGAAAAAGAAAGACAAGCTATAGTCTATTATATATATATATATATATATATATATATATATATATATATATATATACACACTTCGAAAAAAGCGAATCGAGTTCTCTCAGTCACTGGTGTGTTTATCTAAAAATAAATACGCTTGAATTCACTTTCATCCCTGCCGACGCTTATGGGAAGATTCTCCGATTGGCGCCAAATCAGCCGGGTTTCGATCCTAGTTAGAGGCAACCCGATGTCTAGCCACATTGTTGAGCTGTGATACAGCGAAACAGTCTGCCAGTGGATGACCATATATATATATAAATAAATTAGTATCACCGCAAGCAAGGTAGTACATCCACTAGGATGCAAGGAGTTACAGGGTGTGGAGAAATTACGAACAGAAAAATTAGTAATGAGTAGAAATACAAAAAAGGCAATCCGGAAAACAGTAGATAGCGATTACATTTAAATTTTTACAGATTAATGTTGGCTGGAAAGCATGGAGTCAGTCTAATATTGCGCTTAAATTCATACAGTCACAGTATCTCGGCGAAGAGGTCATCCGAACAATTACCATAAAAGTATTTATAAAAAAGACACAGAGAAGCATCCTTAGGGCGGTGGACAAGTGACTAAAACCGAGCCGCCAGATCAAGACCAATAATATTGCTGATTCTTCTTTGGATTTTATCAAAGAGCTCCAGCTAAATAGCAGGGACACCAGACCATATGTGGCAGCAATATTCTAAGCATGGAACAATGGTAGAGTTATAGATATACAAGATAGTTTCAGGAGAGAAAATTGTCTCACCCGGCACAGTGAACCGACTTTCTTAGCAGCTGACTTTTACAAGAGATTCATTATAGTCTTTCCATTTCATGTTAGCTGAGAACATTAGCCAGAGAAGGTGCAATGATTCACTTTCTTGGAGGTTAACATCAGCCATGTTGATGGAATGCCTCAGATAATTAATGGAGAAAAATTTAGTTTTGGGGGCGTTAAAATTGACAAGCTCTTGCCATAGTTAACAATGGTCTTAAGTTCGTTTTGTACATCAGCTGCCATTTTGACATTGTCTGACTGATCAGCCTTACTATCGAGGCAGGAGTAAATGGTTGTGTCACCAGCGTAGACACGAAGTTGAGAGCTGATGTCATCGGGAAGGTCGTTAATGAAGATTAATAACAGCGTTAAACCAAGGATGGACCCCTCTGCGGGGTACACGCACGTTAGTACGAAAGGATGTAGATGAGTGTCTGTTCAAGACAACTTTCATTTCACGATTTCATAGAAACGACTGGATCAGATCAAAAATGTGCCCGTATACACCGTAATTTTTCAACTTGTAGAGAAGACCTGACCAGTCAAATGTTTTCGAGATGTCCAATGCTACAGCCCGGGCTTCATCGTTTTTATCTAGAGCATGATAGACACTTACCGGTAATTATCGTTAGTACGTCAGCAGTTGACATAGAGAAACGAAAGCCGTATTGCTTGTCTGAGGCCCTGAGATCATCATCTCTCATCTCAGGGCCTTTTCTCAGAAAAGGTCAGAATTAAAATTTAATTCTGACTTTGATTCCACCTTCAACTGTCGTAAAAAGGTAACAATTTGTTTTTAAATTTCCTTAAAAATCATTTACAATTGTCTGGAGAAGTACAGACAAAGTATTGAAACGTGAAAGCTTTTGGGTAGCGATTTCAATGTTTTAAAATAAAATGTGGGACTTATTTCTCATCGATGGAATTCGGAGGGAATGTCGGTGGTTTGCTACTATGTAAGTGGTATGGCGAATACTTGCTGTGAAGATTTGCCTCGTCGGGACCAAGGAATGTAGTTCGTCCGAACACCTTCCATAGAAGTAGCAGCAGAGCAGCTAGAGGCTTGCCACATCCCGCCTGTGGGGTAGGGGTTAAGGGGTGGAGAATAATTCGTCACCCACAAGGGTTCGGAGACGCTTTTGAACTCTATCGATACTGTATATATATATATATATATATATATAGAGAGAGAGAGAGACAGACAGACAGACAGACAGACAGACAGAGACACAGAGAGAGAGATGAATAAAGCATATTTGGGCAGCAAGTATTAATCCAAACAAGTTGATTGCATAGAACCATCAATGTATGTCTGTTAAATTTCTTATTATACATCCCCGACTTCAAGATGTTGAGTATTATGTTGAGTATTTATCCTTGAAAAAGACACAAGCAAAAAATATGAACTTCCGACGCTATATCAAACCTAAAACATAATACTCAACATCATATCCGGACGTTTATAAATATATATATATATGTGTGTGTGTGTGTGTATGTGTGTGTGTGTGCGTGTGTGTGTGTGTTTAGGCAGCAAGTTCTCTTTTAAGCATGTCTGATTGAAAAAATCACGAACATTATGTCTGCTTATTTTTATTATAATCCTTTCATATTCACGAATATTACAATCAAATGAGGCAAGAAATACACTATAACAGAGAAAATCACTTATTTCCCAGAAAGAGATGGAAAAGAAAGTGGTGTTTGTAATTTATTCAATCACACACACTCACACACACACACATATATATATATATATCCTTTGCACAAACTATATATATAGATATATATATAGTTTGTGGAAAGGAT
The DNA here is from genome assembly GCA_903632075.3 of Acanthosepion pharaonis. NCBI lineage: Eukaryota > Metazoa > Mollusca > Cephalopoda > Sepiida > Sepiidae > Acanthosepion > Acanthosepion pharaonis. The sequence goes on along the minus strand of CAHIKZ030000725.1, from coordinate 170,955 downwards.
TGAGACTTTTTCAATATATGTCATTTGAACACGAGATTTGTATTCATACATGACTGAAATTATATATATATATATATTAATAAATATAGAATTTTTTCCTCACCAGTAACAAGATTCGGGGTTTGCATGAAACTCTGAGTCGTGTAAGGAAACTATTTACTTACTAATTTATAGTTTATAGCCCTGATATATTGCATTGAGAACGATTTTATAAACATCAGCACTCAATGTGCGATGTTTTATATATATATATATATATATTAAAAATAGATTAGACTCCGCGTTTCGCCTTTTCTAGGCTTCATCAAATCAAAAACGAAAGAAAGAAATATGTGTGTTATTTGTGTGTATGCTGGCACGCACATACAGGTGCGATAGATAAATTGTCGTCTAAATTGAAATTATCAAGATACTTGATGTAGACATCCATGTTAAATCTTAAGGCCCTGTGGGAAGATGAATGGAGGCATAACATCGCCATCCCTAGTGATCGACCCTAAATACCTTCGTAATCACCATTAGACTCATCCAACTCTTTCCGAATCTTTTGTTCTGTCCTCAGATTGACACCCAAACGCTCTGGAATGTTCGTATTGGAGCTTCCGGTACAAATGCCAAGCAGTACAGCAAGCCAAATTTCTGGCTAAGTGAATTGCTTCATGGTACTCTTTTTTTCTCACAGACGGTACCCAACTGACCCTACTATACTGTGCTTTCGAGAAAATCAAAAACAAACAACGCGCATGCACGAAATTAAGAATAGAAAATTGCGACAATTTACTCATCGCACGCTGTATTTTTTCATTAGTTAGAAAGAAAAGTCGAAACGCGTAGTCTAATCTCATTTCAATGAAATGGTTTTTCATTTGTCATATTTCTTCAATCATTGTCGGGGTTTTGTATCCTATTTTATACACACGCATTATAACATTTCAACGCACTTTTCTATATAATCAATTTGAAAACGGTGGAATATGAAATGCATTTTTTGTCATTTGACGCTCTTTTCTGTCCGGAAAGGAAAAACCTTGTAAAAAAAACGCTCTAAAATATGTGCGTTTTATAAAGACGGTGCAATGTTGTGTGTACTGTTTGTAAGTAGTTCGCTTGGCATTTTTTTTTTATCTGGAAGACTGAGAACGTGCAGGCGGGCTTACAGTCGCTGATGATAACTAAATCAAAACGAATTTAAAATAATCCAGATCCCAAGACATCGCAGAGAAACTTCTCGTATCACATATGAACGTTATAAAACATTTGGATAAGAGACACACGATTTGACAAAAAAAAAATTAATAGACCCCATTGCCTCTGCAATTCTCTGTTCAAAAGCAACACTTTTTTAAAAGGCCTATCACAAGTGATGGAAAATGGATTGTTTACAACAATGTCTAACGCAAAATGTCCTGGGAAAACGATATGAGCCAACATTAATCACCCCCAAGACTGATCTACATCCGAAAAAGATGATGCTGTGTATATGGTGAGATTGGAATAGTATTGTGAATTCCTAGCTTCTGAATAAAAATCTACATATACAATTAAAAAATATCCTTGATAATGGCCAATAGAATAGCCGAAAGCTCCCGGATGTAAAGAACATGTGGACTGTTTTTACACAGTTTATGCCCAGAAATGAAACCAATGCAAAAATATTGAATGAAATGCTTAATCGTAGTACCTTGTCAATTGTCTTTAATAAAACTTTATATATATATATGTGTGTGTGTGTGTGTGTGTGTGTGTGTGTGTGTGTGTGTGTGTGTGCTACGTTGAATACACAATGACAATGCATATTTTGTACGTTTTAATCATTCAGTTTTTCTAGTTTTCCTCTAATTTTTCATTTATGATGACTAATGTTATTCGTCATGGTAATGGCAATATTAACCGTTTCCTTATAAGGAATAGTCCTGGGTATGACGATAAACTACATCTGGCAGCAAGATCTCTGATTGGGAGATTGGAGGTTTTGAGAAGCTTTGAACCACCTCTTAATTGTTGTTCTCACGCCAACCTGACCCGGGGTTGTTAAAACCTGTTAGGGTTCCAGCAAATAGGAAACACCCAACTATAAATCAAAACACTAGAAAAGTATGAAAATACATTTTTATAATAAAATTACCAACAATACATTTTTTGAAGCAAAATTGACAATCAATTTATTTTGTAGTGTTAAATAATAGTTTAGTCGTCTGTTATTTGTAGGGGGACTGCTATCTCTGCTCGGGCTTCTTGAGGTTGACTTCTGGGTTCAGATGGAAGGTAAAACAAGGAAGTCGATTTTGATTGGCTGAACGAGCGTAAGAATGATAGTGTCAGAAACAACTCCCTAAAGAAGCTTTCTATATGAAATGTTTTTCAGGGAGTTGTTTCTGCGACGTCGAGCAATGTAGACGAGTTTTCTTTTGTGTCTGGAACTGCTCCCCAGTTGGAGTGAGAGAGCACCCCTTCTGGATAGTTAGAAGATGTATACGTCGACGTTAATAAAATAGTTAAATTAAAATTCCCTGTGATGAAGTTCTTTCATCACTGGAAAATAAAACAACTAGCGATTACCTGCCGTGAAAAAGGAATGCAACTTTATTATCGAAACGACGCCATCGCCCAAGACCTCCCCAGAACGAGGGGGCTATACAACATGTTAGCAATTTCGCGGACTCATAGCATGACGGGGCTATACAAGAGTGGTAAAATTGAAGACATGGCATGCACTGTCAAAAAAAATGAAAATGAAAATTTGCTATGATTAATCTCATTACTTGTAAGGAGAATCAAGTGTCACTTCTCGTTTTTGATAATAAAAAAAATACACCTAAGTAATTGTAATTTAATCATGAAATAATGTCATTCTCTTGAATTAATTATAAAGTTTGAATTTTCATATTTAGATTTCAGCATGAAATAACCCATACAGGTGTTGATATGTAGCTAAACAAAAACAACCAAACCAAACGGAAACATTTTGACATTCATTGGCCGAGCAGCCAGTGCTACTTCTGGTTGAAATTTATAAAATCTTTCTCTTAAATCAATTTTTCAGGAAAGTCATTTTCTCAAGTCCAGTAGCTGTTATCGTTCTTTCCAGTATTAATGGAACCTTCCTAACCTTTTGTTTAAAGTGGTGTGGAATGTTAACATCTTCAGTGTGTCATTATTTTCTCTTCGATTTACATGTGCTATCCATTTTAGTTGTTGAAAGTCAAATGATGTAGTTTCTATTATTTGGTACAGTTCTTTGTGATTGTGCAGCGCCAATAACAAAGAAGCATGGTCCTCGGTAAGGCTGACATTCTACATTAACTCGAATTTTAATCATTGATCTGGAAAATGCTTGTATACAGCTGATAGTTTCGATATTTTTGAATGGTTTGGGTACCATGCATACCATCCATATGAAGGTCTCGATCTGTTGAAGTTATTGAGAAACATAAGGGCAACGTTGTCACATTGTCATAAAGAAATGTAACACTAAAAATCTAAATAAATACCTTACAAGATATTCCTTGTCTATAGTATTCAACGAAACATATATAAAAAAAGGACTGCTGCTCAAATGTACAAATATATATATATATATAACCGGTGGAATATATTGTATAGAGAAAAACGTTAAACTTCCCTTCCCTTCAACCGTGCGGCGATGGCCTAGAGTTAATATATCTGACAGTAGGGTTTCGATCTCAGCTGGAAGCAATCGGACGTCTAGTCACACAGAGGAACTGTGATACAGCGAAACAGTCTATCTGTGGCTGACTATATATATATATATATATATATAGTTTTAAGATATGGTATATTTATGGGTAAAAATGCTCAATATCAGGGATAGAGTGTATGTACATATCAAAATATGTAACATGCTTGAATGAAATCATCAGGTCATGAAGATTGCGTTCAAGCATGAAGCAGAATATCGCCTCTCGGTGTTGACCTCAGGGCACACATTCTCATATATATATATATATATATATATATATATATATATATATATATATATATATATATATATATATTGTACTATTGTTAGATTAAGCTTTGAACCGTTGTATCTTAGAAATGATTAAATTCTCCGAGGTTTTTATAACACTATTGGATTCTACTTTGAGTAATATGAATGTTTAATTACTATCTAGGTTTAATAGATGAATCGGGATGAAAGCGATTATAAACGAAAATGATATGTTCATTCTTATTTAATCATAGCTAAGGATTGGAAGCTCATGAAGGACTAAAATAAAGTTCAAATATATATTATCCCAGGATCATTTTCCAACTTATTCAAGATGATCTACGCCCTATCTAACTTTCTAACTTTCTGTCCTTGAGCAACAATATGCCTCGCACATTTCACGTACGATTTCATTTTCAAGTCTTTTTTCACTGCTCTTTGAACCGCCAAGGCTGAAACTCCTCTCTCACATGCCAAATCACTTATGGATTGAGTTGGATCTTTTCTAATTGATCTCTTTAGCTCTAAGTTAAAATGATGATCCCTCTTCCTGCTGTGACTTCCTGATCCAGTTTTCCTCTCTACTGTTCCCTCTTTTTTTAAACTTATTCGCCGTTTTCTTGATGGTTCTTGAATGGAATTTGAAGATGGAAGCCAGAATATGAATGTTGGTATCATTACTGAAGGCCTGAATGATTTTTTCCTCTCACCATTACTCAGTTAAGAAGTCTGACACAAAACATTTTTAACCTTCTCTCTTTTTAGCTGAATAACTCTAAGGTTTTTTTTTCAGTGATTTCTATGAAAAATGGTATCAAGGTGGCTAAATGTCTTATCTGAAAACCTGGAAAAGAGAAAACTCAATTAGTTTAGTGTTTTTTTTAGATATTAAACATTTTGTGGGATGCAAAATTATGCTGTAACACGATTTGGACAATTTTGCTGTTACACTCGGTATATAATAATATAATACACGCACACACACATATATATATATATATATATATATATATATATATATATATATATATATATATATATATATATATATTTATAAAGGTAGTGATCATTATCTACTTTAGTGTACTTATTGGTAGAGGCGGGTTTCGTTGCATTTTTTATAAAATTAGTGAATATATTATTAGAGATAATTCAATAACTTAATACCTTCTTTTCTTACCCCCAAAAATGTTCCACTCTGAGAAGGAAAAAGATTTAGAAAAACTCAACAGGTGTGTCTTCTCAAGTGATCCTAATTTGCGACAATGATATCTTAGCCACAAGTAATTACTTTCTTGATGCTTGGTTCAACTACTCTCTCTCTTTCTCTCTCTCTCTCTCTCTATATATATATATATGTGTGTGTGTGTGTGTGTGTGTGTGTGTGTGTGTGTGTGTGTGGGTGTTGTGTTTGTATGTGTGTGCGTGTTCATAATGCACTGAGTTGTCCTGAATGAGAAAAAATGTTTTTTCTTTTGATCAAAATGTCGGTATTTAGCTGACAGAAATGATTTGTCTTATCACCTTGTCTGTCATGTTTAGGTCTTTGTTTTGTTTTGTATTTTGGTTTTTGTGTTTTTAACCGTTCCAGCCAACGCAGTGTCCAGATCTGTCTAACAATTTTCGAGCACTCCTACTTGGGCGGTGGGTCCGGGATCTAATTTCTCTCTTAGAGTTCTACTGATACGGCTTTTGTAGCAGATTTATTTCAGTCCGAGTAAATAAAAACAAAAGAATTCAAACCTTATAATAAAGGACTAGATCGTGGCTAGGGAAGGGCTAAAACGGTAGGGGGTTTTGCCTCGTATGAGGACAATCAGTGTTTATTAAGCCTCGAATGTGTAAATGGATGGCAGAAAGGGGTGAAGGTGGGGTAATAAAAAGACAAATTTTCTTACTAAGAACTACAAACGGTAGGAAGGTGTGGAGAGCCATTTTCGGACATGTACCGAGGAGAAACAGCACACATTTGCTTTGTGAGACCCAAGGCCAATCGATAGACATGGGAAACAAGCAATAGATAGATTCGCCTATCGCCCGGTTCACACTTCTCCCCAGTCTTTTGAACAGACGTAGATGAGTTCCCTGTTTAGGATTGGGTTTCCGGTTCCTTCTAAAGGCTTTTCACCTTCTTTCACTCGCGGTAGCCCCTTGTGTCTCAGTAACATTATGGCCTTGCTTGGGGTGAATTGATTAAAAACAAGAGGAGGGTAACCTAGTTACGAAAGGGTGCTGAAAATTTCTCGACCCGACCCATTTTCCAAAATCTGACTAAACGTAAGATTTATTTCTCCCACTGAATTTCTTGGACGTGGCGTTATCATTTTTTTTTTACATTATTGACATGCTGTCTATTATCCTCATCTTTGTTGTTATTATCACAATGCTTCGAATGTTGTGCATTCTGCTTTTCATCAGGTACTAGTCGAGTCGGATGACCTTCAGGAAATTTCGAACAGAAAACCTTTATTTAACCTAAGTCCAAGTACACCCTGCCCTACCCAAGGATTGAACTCACAATTATCATGTGACTAAGTTGGCGAACAAAAGCTTTAATCCATTAGACTATTGTATTATTTAGAGCTGTCTTATTTCAAAATATATTAGGAAGATAGCAGCGTATATTTGAACTCAATGGAAACGTGGGAGGGGGTAATAACTGAGTAATGCTAAAAGTAAGAACTAGACGATTTATCACCCCCTCCCCTAAACATGGTCTACACACGTAAATGGAATAAAGGGTTCAGATCGAAATTCCCTGAAAGTTGCCCGGATCACCCTGTTGAAGGAAGGAGGCCACAACTTCTAAAACGTAGTGGAAACAACGAGATGAGGAGGCAAAATACTAGATAAATAATATTCCGTATGTAAATACTGCAAATAACAGAAGATTTATTTTGTAAAGGCTTCTTCTCAAGGCTAAGAATTTTTCAGTCCTCCCAAATCTAAACTTCAGTATTTTAAATTCTTTCATTTAGGTTTCGGAAAAAGTGGGGAGATATCGTATCAATGAAATGAGTTCAAAACAAAAGCCAAACTGCTTAACTGTTCGTTGCATTTTATGTGACTATGGTATAACTATTCACAGATCTGTAAGCGTCCAAATAAATAGATAGATAGATAGATAGATAGATAGATAGATAGATAGATAGATAGATAGATAGATAGATAATGATTAGATGATGATTAGACAGATAGATAGGTAGATAGATAATGAATAGATTGATAATGATTGGACAGATAGCTAGATAATGATTAGATAGATAGATAGATAGATAGATAGATAGATAGATAGATAGATAGATAGATAATATTCTAATTAAAGTGATGCATTTAATTTAAATTATACACGTATTTGTTAGCTTAATGTGAGTTTATTATTCATGCTATCTTATAGAACAACAAACTCAAGACAACGGATTACTGAATGCGATTGTTGCGTGGACTTAAGATGAATAGATTGGTTCACCTATCGCCCGGTTTAAACACTTTACCCAACTTTTAAACAGGAGTTGAGGGTTATGTTTATTTGCGTGTGTTACGTAGGCCTGAAGACGGATAACTCTCAGATTCTATTCACTCATCACATACAGAGGCCAAAATTCTGACGTCACTTCCATGTTTGATGTTTATGGAAGAAACAGTCTCATCTGCATTGAGAACATTGATCAACTTATTTTGCTGCAAGTCCTAGAAAAGGAAGTCGATTTATTGTTGCAGCGAGATAATACCCGCCCAACTGATGTCTTTGCTACTCTTGCTTCTAAGATGTTCGACAACATCCCAGACTGGAACGATCAACAGACTCTCTTTTATTGGATATATATGAGACATGATGGGACGTTGTTTGACTTTTCATTTAGCGCGAAAAATCTCCGTACTGTATTGAGTCAACAGGTGCAAAAGGCGTGAAATACACTGCAGAATATTAGGATTGTATGGATACGAGAGTATATACAGTGAAATAATATGGGTCTGAAATCTGTTGATACACTCCTTATTTTAAAACATGTGTACGCGTTGAACTGTGTATATGTTATCATTAATAACAATCCGCCTATCTTTATTTAGCATTTATGCAACCCGATTATATTAGCTGTACGTTTAATCTTCGGTAAATTGGAACGCATCATCCCCATTTTTCCCCTTCATTATCGACAGATAGATAGATAATGAAAACTGTTAGATAATGGACTGAGATAGATAATGAAAAATATTAGATAGATAGATAGATAGATAGATAGATAGATAGATAGATAGATAATGAAAAGTATTAGATAGATAGATAAATAAATAGATAATGAAAAGTATTAGATAAATAGATAGATAGATAATGAAAAGTGATAGATAGCTATATATACGCTACATAAAAAGGCTGATTATTGACGCCAAACAAATTTGTCCCCTATTAAAAAAAACATTATAACCTTAACGATAGAATTTCAACTTGTCTCGTATGATTATTATAGTTTATATATTTTTCACTGTCATAGTATTTATAATACAAAAAATGTTAGCAATTATAACAGAGCTACAAATATTAGACACATTTAAAGCATCATAATATTCCAAAATATCGATTATTTAATTGTTCATTTTTCGTTTATTGCTTTTATTTATTTATTTGTATTATTTCATTTTGTTTTTATTTTTTATTATTATTTTAATTGTAATTTAAATTTTATAAAAACGCTAATCGTTGATCGCAACAAACTTCAAATCTGTTCTACTTTAAAACCGTCTTAGACTCTCAGCTCTACACAACCTGCTTTCTAAGATCAATGGTTAAAAATGGTCTTGAGTGAGTGAAGCCAGGGGTCTTGGCAAAGATCATCCTTCTTTTAATATTGTGAAATGGCGCTACAGAATCACAAAGAACAGTACCAAATAACCAAAATCACATAAAATAAGGACCAACAACAACTAAAATGGATAGCAAAAGTGATTCGAAGAGAAAATAATGACATAATCAAGATGTTGACACCCCACACTACTTCAAGCAAAAGGTTAGCAAGGAAACCCCATCAATACTGGAAAGAGCGATTATAGCTACTGGTTTTGAGAAACCTATTTTCCTGAAAAAAATTTTTAGGAGAATGATTTTATAAATTTCAACCGAAAGCAGTGGTTGGTTGATCAATGAATGCAAAATGTTTCCTTATAGTGAAACAACTATTTTTTTTGATCGGATTTAACCCAAGCAAAGCAATAAAGCTACTAAGACACAAGGGGTTTCAGGGTGTGAAAGAATTAGAAAACAGAAACATTATGAATGAGCGAGAACAATAGTAGAGTAATCAGGAAAATAGTAGATAACGATTGACATTGTTTTGAGCAACAAAGTTGGTTGGAAAGCATGGAGCCGGAAGAGAGTTCCACAAACGAAAAGTGCGAGAAAAGAAACTGTTAGCATAGATCTTACGGTTACATCTAGCCAATTCAACGGTAAATTGATGAAACCTTACTGTCAATCTAATTCTTCACTTAAATTCAAAAAGTCTAGATAGCATTATTTATTTGTAACATTGCAAAATGTAGCACAAGGCCAAAATGGAGAACGATAAACTACATCCGCGTCCTGAGTATGACGATAAACTACATCCGCGTCCTGGGTATGACGATAAACTACATCCACGTCCTGGGTATGACGATAAACTACATCCGCGTCCTTAAAACAATGCCGGAAAACAAACCAAACCAAACCACCAGCTATACGTTTTTGAAAAAATATTACCAGCTATACATTTTTGAGAAAAAAAATATTAACAGAAATGGATTTTTGGCAAAACAAAAATATTACCAGGAAAAAAAAGTTGTCGACATTAAATGACCCATTGAGGTTGATATGCCGTAAAACAAAACAAAACAAACCAAACCAAAATGGAGAATGGAGGGGGGAGAATTGTCTTTTACTATCTTAACATTAAATTTAGCTAACCACGATTACTGACCCAAACATACCACAATATTCCTTACACCAAAACAACGCATTCTTATTTACCATTCTTACAACATACACCATAATGCCTCAATGTCTCTATAAAAATCCTAACTATGAATATTTACATATGGGGAAACAAGGCAGCGGTGGTTTAAAATCAGTTTTTTTCTTTTCTTACGTGGACTGCCTTCCTGGGCCGTTGAGCTTCATTTACCCGAATCATGTACCAACGATCTTGTATTTTAAAACATTGAACAAATTTAAATTTAAGAGAGACAAGGGAAAGCAGCACGTGACATACCTGACGAGCTTGTGCAGGTGAATGACAGAATGTGGTCTGGAGGAACAAGCAGAGTGAAGGAACTTACTGAGAGCTGCAAGGGATAGGAGGAGGTGGAGAGCCATGATCACCTACATCCTGAAAGAACATGGTACATAAAAAGAAATATTCAAAATAACTGTTAATTTTCTTCAATAAGTATACTTTATTTAAATTTGATATTTATTCCTTTTTTGTTGTTCTTAGACGCTTATTCATTATTATTTATTTTCTTTTTCTATTTATTTTTCATGTCTTTATTTTATTCAATTTTTATTCATTAATTTTTTATTACTCATTTATTTATTTATTTTCATTATATATATATATATATATATATATATATATATATATATATAATGAATGAAAAGACAAGAGGAAAACTATACTTAGATTTTAGCCGACGCTTTTCGTCATCTGACGGACTTTATCAAGGCAAATGAGATGGTTTTATTTTGCAGCAAGTATATATTTGACAGTTGCTGAAATTTTTTTAAATTTAAGACGCTCATAAATATTCATCAAGTTAACTGAAACGTCTAGGCATTTAGAACGCAGATTACGTCATATAGCATTTTCCAAAGGATATTTTTAAATTTAAAGACGCTCATAAATATTCAACAGGTTAACTGAAATGTCTAAGCATTTAGACCTTAGATTACATCATGTCCATCTTCGAAAGGAATGTATGCATATATATATATATATATATATATATATATATATATATATATATATATATATATACTCCTCTTTCCTAGGGTTATTCAAGACTGATCATTAACTATATATATATATATATATATATATATATAGAGAGAGAGAGAGAGAGATAAATAGTCGAGAAAAAACAACGCATATGGCTCGTGTCTAGCATGAAACAGTCTGTCACCTCTGGGTATTGACTTAAGTGTACACTTTTATATTTATATACGCTCTATCTCTGATATTGAGCACTTTATCCCATAAATATAGCATACCTTAAAACTATATTTCTTCATACATACATGCATATATATAGTGCTAATTTGAAAGATTTATTTTTGAAGTCAAAATTGCTGGTTTTGCAGTGGTTTGTTGATAAATGCATTTAAGGCAAGCAGGTTTCGTTGAAGAGCGCTCAATATCGAAGATATTAATAGAGTGTTAATAGAATTAATGAAAAAGTTTTTCACTACATTCATGTTTACTTCAAAGTTTCATGCTTACATAGATGCAACCACTCTTGAGAATAGAGTCAAACTTTTTAAAATTTTTTGATTTCTTTGTACTGTTATTGTGATATGAGTGCGTTACTTTACTTTTCGCATGATGGGGTCTTGATTGCTTGTTGATTTTCACTTTTTCTCCCTTTCTTTTTCTTTTTTTTTTATTCTTTCCTCGCCTTCTCCGTTGTTCTCCGTTTTATTTTCGGATATATTTGTACGGGTCTGTACTTATGCGTGTGCCTGCGCCCGTATGTGTGTATACATACATACAAAGATGCACGTACACACCTACCCGCACATGTGTGTTTGTGTATCTCTGCATGCGCATCTAACTGTGTTTGTGTGTGTATTTGTGTTAAGTGTGTATGTCTCCTCTGATGTAGCTTTTTTTATTGTTTTGACCATTTACTTTAGGTTATGATTGACGTCCTGGGTAAGACGTTAAACTACGCCCAGCAGCAAGGCCTCTGATCAGGAGGTTTTAAGGAACGTGGAACTACCTCTGAATTGCTAGTGTTCCCAGATCCACCCTGACCCGGGGTGGTAGCACCCGTTAGGGTCCCAGCTATGAGCAAATAGTTAACTCCGAAACTGAGGTAAAAAGCATTATTAAAGTTTAAAAATAGGTTTTAATACCAGAAATACTTTGTAAAAAAATTATTACCAGAAATAAATTTTTGAAAAAAACTATTACCAGCAATACATTTTTTAAAATAATATTACGAGCTATACATATTTGAGGGAAAAAATATTACTAGAAATATTTTTTGTCAAAGCAAAATATTACTAGGAAAAAAGTTATCAGCATTAAATCACCCATTGAGGTTGATATGCCGTAAAACGAAACAAACCAAACCTAATTTAGGTTATCATAGAATTTATATGTGTATGTATTTTGTACGGGCGTGTATATATATATATTGTTATGGTCCGGTTCCTTGTACCACGGTGATAGTCCAAGGTAGAACCAATAAAGAAGAACTCGAAGGCGGATATGGAATAACACAGATATATTAAAAACAGGAATATATACAGAGAAGTAGAAAGTGTTAGTACGAACAATCAGGTTTAGTAGTAATTGTCTGAACTGGACTCTGTTTCGGACTGCCTCTGACTCGACTGACTGACTCCTGGCGGACTTTACTCCAGACTTCAGACTGAACTCCCTGCTTCCTCTTGAGGCGCAGTATTTATTACGTATGGAATAGTCCATTATGTTATTATGGGTAAGGTCCCCAACACACACACACACACACACACACACACATATATATATATATATATATATATATATATATATATATATATATTATATATATATATATATATATATATATATATATATATATATAATATGTGTGCATGCTGAACTCTCCCATCGTATTCGACGTTCCTAGCAACTCAGTTCCTAGGAATCGACAACCAGACACCTGCACATATGATTTGATTATAGTGGTGAAGGCTTTGAGGAGCCGAATACAAAGACCTGGTGCGCCACGTGCCACAAGGTCCCCAAACGACCTTCCGTAGGTTTTGAATTCAGAGTTGTCTTTCTCATAGACCAGTTGCCATCTAAGTCTATAGAACCCAATCTGTCCTGCTATTTTCCCATTGTTAGGGAAAAAAAAGTATCACATCAACCTTTCATATTCAACAGTTAAGTGAACGAATTTATTTAACACTCATATATATATATATATATATATATATATATATATATATATATATATATATATATATATATATATTCGTTCACTTAACTGTTGAATAAGAACGGTTGATGTTATGTGATTCAATGCCTCCTTGATGGGTGTACGGTCTTCCTTTGCTCACGCTCTCTAGCCAAGGTATCATAACCCTCTCCAAAACCTCCTTATAGTCAACAGCATTGACCCTTAAACTCTGTGGAACGAAGTAGAAAGGCATAACGGATATACTTAAGGAATCAGTCGTTAGCATCGATGATCGCTTCAGTACGAGGTCTCATGCGTTGACATGCCCGAATAAGATGAAATATTTGGGATATTGTGCTAGTTACGGTGGCCTTCAAAGATGTTATAGTGTTATGAGGGCGTTGTGTTTTAACTAGACACTGTACGTAGTAAGTCAACGAATTCAGGTCTGGAGAGCTAGGGGGACATTTTGGGGGTGACGTGATCGTAGAGATCGTGTAACTCGTTCATTCTTGGATCGGCTTGGCCTTAAGAGATGGCGCAGTGTCTTGTAGGTATGTCACGATCCTAACTTTGCTCAAGTTCTCTATCGAAAGCCTCACAAACCTTCTACCGTACCTCCCTATAATCAGTAGCATTGACCTTTACCCCTCGAGAATGAAACTCCCAGAATCATCACAGTTGCCGGCAACTTTGTGTCCATGACTGTTGGAAGGTCTTTCGTGTTTGCATAACAATCTGACATTCCTACGGTTGATATTTGGTCTTGATCAAGGTTTTTCTCATCGGGGAAAAATGAAAGCATTCAAAGCCCGTGATGTTTCAACTTGCTCAACAAGCGATTTGCGCAGATTAGACGGTTATCTTCTGTCTTTGCAGACATGAATTGGCTTCTCTGCATCATATGACGTGTATCAAATGTCCTCATGCAAAGTTCTTCCGATGGAGTGCCTTGAGACTTTAAGCTCATTAGCAATGACGTTAATTGATTTTTTGCACATTTCGTATAAATTTGATTATTCTCATGCTATGAGCAGGCGCTTGGCATTTGGCTACTGCTGTAGTTACCGGCTTTCCAGGATACAACAGAGTCGGGATGCTGACTGAAGGTAACATCAATCAGCTAAGTGACAAACATTTTACTTATATTCATTATATATATATACAAACACACACATATATACATACATAAAAATATATATATACACACACATACATATATATATATATATATATATATATATATATATATATATATATATATATATATACATTTTATACGCGCGGTACTTAGTGAAAAGCGCGGGATATCAGTGATAGGGCTAATAAATTCACTTGTATGGATATTAGTTTGTAACCCTGATTTTCACGCTTTTGCGATCATTAGACAGCGTGAAACCCGGGGTTACAATCTAATTGAAATAATAAAACAAAAAATATTAATAAACAACCCAATGTGTCTGATAATCTTAATTTTTTTAATATTTGTTCAAAATATATATATATATATATATATATATATATATATATATATATATATATATATATATTATATAAGTGAAAATGAATTCCAAAATGATTTTTTACCTATCCTGTTGTTGAATACCTATAAAACGATTACGACTAACAAGTCAACTGAGATCAACATTTTCTATAATATATAGAATAGACGAAGTTTTTAGCGGTCTGGTTGAGTTATATATTTGCATCATTTCTTTTCTGTTGTAAACTGACAAGGAAATATTCAGTATTCTGTTTTGATGTTGTCCGTGTTACTAACGAACTAATATTTTCAGTTTCGACATCTTTGTAATCGTTTGGAAATGTTAACATCAAACAAGTAGAGAAATATTAATATCTCGGCAATGTTTTGACACAGGATAGAAAATGCATCACCGAAATCCGTCTGTACAATTGATTAGCAAAAGACGCGCATTGCAAAAACTAAGATAACTAATAAGAAACATTAAACTTTCGTTAGAAGCAAAGAAAAAAGTAATGAGCTGTTTTGTAATATCAGTCCTCTTAGATCGCTGGACAATCTCCTCACACATGAAGAGAAAACTAGATTCAACAGAAATTTGGTTCTACAGAAGCATGCTGAGAATAACACGGGCACAGCGCCTAACGTCTCCAGGAAAATGGAAAGAAAAAGGTATACTATTTACATCTTCTTTGTTGCCATATTTATTACAACGTTTCGGCCGTTGTACGCTCCGGCCTTCTTCAGGTGGTTGGAATGTCGAACTGAACCCTTTATTTCGCTCGCTGGGGTAGACTGTTCTAGTTCCACGTCTAATGGATATCAGTTATCTGTTAATTTCCCTCTCCAAGTTCTCCACTGCGATTGAACTCACACTCTTTGGGTCCTGTCAGTGGATCTAACTAACACCTTTATCCACTGCGCCATGTATCCTGCAGGACATCAGCATCATATTTTACCAGTGCTCATATTGCAACTTTTGTTGTTTCTATTGCTTTTCTCTGGCACTCCTTATTACTGGTTCCCATATTGTATTCATTTCTATGTTTGTTCGGCTCGGAAGATTTGTGTGGCCTAGCATATGTGCTGATTCTTTGAGTTTACGAATTTTCCATGACGTTAGATTTTCCAAGATAACTGATAACTGACATCCATTAGTCATGGCACGTGGAACTAGAACAGTCTACCCCAGCGAGCAAAATAAAGGGTTCAGTTCGACATTCCAACCACCTGAAGAAGGCCGGAGCGTATAACGGCCGAAACGTTGTGATAAATATGGCAACAAAGATGAGGATGATAGTCCGAACAATCTAAATAGTGTACATTCTCAGAAAATATAGACAGATCCAAAAACGTACTTATACTTAATCAGAATTCCTGACACATAATGGGGAAGAAAGACTTGGAGAATTTGACACTCATATGACATATTGAAAGCAATAGAAACAGTGGGGAACAGCAAATAACTTAAGAAACATTATGTGGCCCTTAATGGTGCAATTAACAATCATATACCACTGACGAACATTAATGGAATTAATCTTGAAGCAGGTGACAGAAAAAAAAAGTTCAACCTGCCTTATAGCCCATCCCACCCCAGGACTTCGAATTATTAAACACTAAACACCTAAAATACTTTGATATATGGATCTTTTATAACAAATTTAGTACAGGAGAAAAGGAAATTGAACAAAGAATAGGCTGAGCTCTATAAATCCAAAACATTAACCTAAAAACGCTAGTCATGTTCTTAAATAGCCTCGTCAAGTTGAGAGTTTCGTATGGCGCCAAACTCGTTTAGAAATATCTAAACTGACAGTTGTATAGAATCACTTTCTCATATCAATGATTAAAATGGCTTTGAGTGAGTGAAGCATGTAGGTCTCAGTGAGGACCATCCTTCTCATTCTTAAATAGCTTCATCAGATCAAGACTTTCATATGGATGTCATGCATGGTGCCAAACTCATTCAGAAATATATAAACTATCAGCTGTATAGAATCACTTTCTCAGATCAATGATAAAAATGGTTTTGAGTGAGTGAAGCATGTAGGTCTCAGTGAGGAGCATCCTTGTCATTCTTAAATAGCTTCATCAGATCAAGACTTTCATATGGATGTCATGCATGGTACCAAACACATTCAGAAATATCTAAACTATCAGCTGTATAGAATCACTTTCTCACATCAATGATTAAAATGGCTTTGAGTGAGTGAAGCATGTAGGTCTCAGTGAGGACCATCCTTGTCATTCTTAAATTGCTTCATCAGATCAAGACTTTCATATGGATGTCATGCATGGTACCAAACTCATTCAGAAATATCTAAACTGTCAGCTGTATAGAATCACTTTCTCACATCAATGATTAAAATGGTTTTGAGAGAGTGAAGCATGTAGGTCTCAGTGAGGACCATCCTTCTCATTCTTAAATAGCTTCAACAGATAAAGACTTTCATATGGATGTCATGCATGGTGCCAAACTCATTCAGAAATATCTAAACTATCAGCTGTATAGAATCACTTTCTCAGATCAATGATTAAAATGGCTTTGAGTGAGTGAAGCATGTAGGTCTCAGTGAGGACCATCCTTCTCATTCTTAAATTGCTTCATCAAATCAAGACTTTCATATGGATGTCCTGCATGCTGCCAATTTCATTCAGCAATATCTAAACGGTCAGCTGTATAGAATCAATTTCTCAGATCAATGATTAAAAATGGTTTTGTGCGAATTAGGCCTGTAGATCTCAGCAGGGACACCATCCTTCTTCAAAACTTGTGGACTGGCGCTACAGAATCACAAACAAGCAATTGTACCAAATGACAGAAACCGCATTCCTTTGAGAACTTTCAATGACAGCAACAACTAAAATGGATATCACATGTAACTTGAAGAGAAAATAATGGCATAATAAAGATGTTGACATTCAACACTACTTCAAGCAAAAGGTTAGGAAGGAAACCTCCATCAATACTGGAAAGATCGATAACAACTACTGGACTTGAGAATCCTATTTTCGTAAAAAAATATTTTAAGATAAAGATTTATTAAATATCAGTCTACAGTCGCACTGATTGCTCAGTCAAGGAATAAGAAATGTTTCCTTATTAGGAAACGGTTCCTATTGCTATTAGCGTTACCATTTCTGGTACACCACAAGCGTTAACCTATGAAATCGAGTCAAATTTTTAAATAGCTTTGTCGGATCGAGATTTTCACGTAGATGTCATGCGTAACACCAAACTATCTCGCACATATTTAATCTATTACCTGTATAAATCGATTTCTCAGATCAAACATAACGAAATCTCTTCGAATGAATGTGCTCTGGAGGGATTAGAACGAAACCTCCCTCCTAGAAACGGATGGACTTACTCTACAGAATCACAAACAAAGAACTGGACCAAAAAACAAAAACCACATCACTTGAGGACTTTCAACAGCAGCAACAAGTAAAATGGATAGAGCACATGTAACTTGAAGAGAAAATAATGACATAATCAAGATGTGTGACGTTCGTCACTACTTCGAACAAATGTTTAGGAAGAAACCGCCATCGATACTGGAAAGAGGGATAACAAGGGACTTGTGAAAACGATTCTCTTGAAAAAAAATTTTAAAGGAAAGATTTTAGAAATTTTATTTGACTGTAGCATTGTTGGTTGGTTAATGAATGTTGAATGTTTCCTTATAAGGAAACGGCTAATATTACCATTACAAATACTATAGACCAATTAACTAGTTCAAATACGATTCGAAAAATAATGTAACATTCAAAAAATATGGTTCAGGCACAGCACACACGTTAAAAAATGAATCCTGAACTAGAACGAGGACAAGAAAAGCTATTATTTGAAAACATTATAACATTATATGTCGGTAAACTTGTTTGTTTGTTTTTTTTTCCTCTAAGTATATTCCCTTTTCAACAGTCTGATGATTTCAATAAGGTTGACGCCGTAGTTTGCCTCGCTGGAATTTTTGGCGGAAATTTATCTTCGTTCCACGCAAAATTCCAATGTTTGTTTGTAACTTGTAAGTCGTCCCAATGATGAGTTCGTAGCTTACACAAGTGTTGTAAGCAGAGAATGCAAACGTCTCACATTAAGACACATCAAAATGTTTCACTTTTAATGTCTCGCTTTCGTTTTGTAATTCACCCAGAAATATACGCTGAATTTTCTCTGATTTATTTTAGATAACGAATATGCATTATACATCCGTTTATTCGAATTATTCATCTCATTTAGGTTCTTCTATATCATAATCGAAACAGGCTTTTTATCTCATAAATAAAACCTCTAAGATGAAACAGGTTTGAATAAATTTATAAATAATAAAAGATAGTTATGTTGATAATAAAAGCCAAAAACGACTTTCCTTTCGATGACTGAGGAATAAAGGGGTTTTAAAAAAACGACGTGGGTGAAATTGTA
This sequence comes from Acanthosepion pharaonis, assembly GCA_903632075.3. Classification (NCBI taxonomy): domain Eukaryota; kingdom Metazoa; phylum Mollusca; class Cephalopoda; order Sepiida; family Sepiidae; genus Acanthosepion; species Acanthosepion pharaonis. Next base: position 151,944 of record CAHIKZ030000725.1, on the reverse strand, counting down.
AATTCTGACAATCTTTCAGAAGTAAATGTGCTTCAAAAAGATAAGTAATTATTGCAAAATTTAATGCTCTTATTTTTAAAAAAGTTACTAAAAATTCCAACCACTTAGCAACTAGTAATGTGGAATAAGACATATCGTGAAATGCTTCCTTTTTTTACTAATTTTATGTGTTCTAAATCGAATATTAAATCATAGATTCTTCATAGAAAGCCAAGAGAATTAATTTCATTAATATTTTCAACAAAATAATGTAGCATATAGAAAGATTACTTTTTCTTTTTTAAATCATTTCACTCTAAGCAAGGCGATAATTAAGACGCAAGGGATTACTGGGAGTGAAAGAGAATAAGAAGACTTTAGTGAGGAGAAAGGGTAATAAAAGAAAAAGAGTCAGAAAGAAGATGGTGATTAACGTTGCATTTAAATCTTTGAAGATTGTAGTTGGCAGGGATCACCACAGGCGAGAAGTACGAGTAAAGAAACTATCAGAAAAATAAACATACGGTTGCATCTAACTTGTTCAGCATTAAAACGGCAGGAACTAATCACACGCTTAAGTTCATGCAATCGAGGCACGAAGGAGGAAAGCTCATCGGAACAATTGCCATGAAAATATTTATAGAAAAGGCAGAGGGAAGCTACGTCACGTCGCTGAGAAAGTGATTGTAGGCGAGATGCCAGGTCAGGATCAATTACATTAGAGATCCTTCTTTGAATGTTGTCAAGAATCTTGAGATATAAAGTAGGAGCACCAGACCAAATGTGTTAGTAATATTCAATGCCTGCAAGACTGGTAGATTCATAAATTCAAAATTATCTGACACGATATAGTGAACGAACTTTCCTCGCAGTAAAACAAGCAACTAATTCGATATAATCACTCCACTTCATGCCAATGGAAAACGTGAACCCAAGAAGGCGCAATGAGTCGTTTTCCTGGAGGTTAGCATCAGCCATGCTGATGGCAAACAGAAAAGGTTCTCTATGGTGAATAGATGAAATCACTTTTGTTTTGGAGACGCTAAAATTTTCAATTCATTTATTGCCTTGGTTAACCACTGAATGAAAGTCCTTTTCGAGAGCAGTTACCAGTTTTTTTTGTCAAACCTGCTGGACTTACTACAAAGACAGAAGTAACTAGTTGTGTCATCAGCATAAATAATCTTTCAGCTTGTGGAAAAGGCCAGCGTGACAGAGCCTCTGTCGAACGTCCTCAAGAAATCTAAAGCCAAAGCCAAAGTTGTTGTAGATATATTAGGTGATAGGATGTATATCTATGTGAGATAGTGGCGTACCACTTCAAGACGTGAGCGAACGTGGCTCTCCACAACTTCCTCTCCTTTGTAGCTCTTGGCAATGCTTGTCTTTTTGCTGTCTCTCCTAATCCCTGTTCTGCCAACTGTTTACACAAGCTCGTTAGGTAGGTTATTCTCTCCTATCCTCTTTCACTCTTACCTTCAATATATCTTGTGAGTGTTAAATTTTCTAAGCCTTCTCTCCTCATTATGTACCCTAGAAATTTCAACTGCCTTTTTGTTTCCATTTCTTTAATTCTTCCACGTTGCTCACATGTTCAGCCTATGGTATTCTCAGTATCCTTCTCTAGAACCACATTTCTATTGCTTCACCTCTCTTCATCTGTGAGATCATTGTCCAGTATTAACTCCCATACAGGAGGATTAATGTCACACAAGAGTTCAATACTCTTTGTTTTAAAGAAATTTTCTTGTTTCATAATACTTTGCTTAACTTTTGGAAGGCATCTTTCACTAAGCGAATGCTCCTTCGGATTTCAGTGTCGCATTTTCCGTCCTCTGTTAAAACACTTCCGAGATATTTAAATTTTTGTACTTGTTTGATTTTGATGTCTCCAATCCGTAGTTCGCATGTTGGGCTGTTCATTTTGTTGACAACTATACATTCTGTTTTCTTACAATTAATGCTTAGTCCTTTCTTCTCGCTTTCCTTTACTACCGTCTGTAGGAGTTCCTGTAGTTTCCTTTCTGCATCTGTTAGCAATACTGTATCATCTGCACATTTTATATTGTTGTCGCCAATAATGTATCCTGATTTCTAATTCTTTCAGAATCTGCCTCACTGTAAAAGTTGGATAAGTCCGGTGAGAAGGACCGATCCTTGCCTTAGGCTACTTTCTATTTTCTGAATTCATTTTCTATCCGAATGCAAACAGTTGGTTGCCTGTATAGGTTCTGGATTATTCTAAGATTTATTCTAAATGAATCAACGTGCTCAGTATTTCAAACAGCTGTGACATACTTTATCAAACCATTTTGCATAATCTTTATGTTGTAACCTAGGGAAGGTTACTGAATCGAATAATCACACGAAGGTTGGTAATGAACTATAATACTTAGGACAAGAACCACACATATAAGATTCGCTAGCGGCGCGTAGAAGAAGTAGGCAACTGCTCGAAGTCAGTAAAGTGAATTCCACAATCAATCTCCAGCAGCAGAATATCTACCAACCGCCCCACGCGGTCAGATGTGGCACAAGATGTGGGGTATCCGATCCCGTAGGCTCGGCCAAAAATTCCCCGTAGACCCCGTATAAAACGGGGTCAGGTAACCGTTTCCCAAGACGAGACTCTGCCCTTCGACATAGCCTCGTCTGGGGATCCTCTCTGCCTGGAGGCAGAGAGTTTGACTGGAGACGAATCTCCAACGGAAGACCACCACAGAGTATCCACTACTGTATTTATGCGAATAGTGACATACCCATTATCGTCTGTAGGTATGCTAGAACACTATAAAACACAGGTACACATCCTTCTGCATTTGTATTGCTCTTTCTGATATCATTCCGAGCATAAACATTGCATTCCATGTCCCAGTGTCTTTAACGAACCCGCACTGTTCTTGTCCTATTTCCTGTCTAATTCTGTTACGAGCCCTTTTCATCAGAATTCGGATGTTAAGTTTTGTCATATGACTCAGTAGATTGGCTTAGCAAAACTAAATAGGAAGAAGATAAAAAGGGATGAATGGGAGTGCGTATACTGAGATGCCCTTATTTTTAATTACGGCGTGTGTAACGTACTGTGGAAGGAATTAAGAGATCTTTTTTACAATGATGTTGACCCAAGAGCCATATGAGCGGATGCTGACGGTTAACCCTAGACTTGAACTGGTTAAGATTGTACTGGAGAAGAGTTTCTTGTTAGTTTGATAGTTATCAGATTAGAGCATGTGTATGATGTGTTGTGTACAATGCGACACGTGGTTTGGGAGTAAGAAATTCTACAAAGAAGAAAACGGGACACGTCTTGTCCTTACGACATTGTGTGAGTAAAGAAAAAAAAATAGAGATATCTTGCACCTTTTTTCTTTATACAACGCCAATAGCAGAAGTCCCTTGGCAGACAAATCACCCAAACTGAATAAAATCACGCTTAATCCTAGGAAACAAAGTCATTTGTTTTGGGTTTTTAATGAAAAAAGTAATCTTTAGTAACTTTTTGTATAGATCAGTCATAACAAACTTAGTATAGGAAATTGAGCACAGGATAGGTTGCACTAGGGGTACTTTTGTACAACATCAAATTCTACAAAACCAAAATATTAACAAAAAAAAACTTGTCATGTACTTTAATAGCCTCATCTGATATAGACTCTCATGTGGATGTCATACATGGCATCCAAATCGTTTGAAAATGTCTTAACTATCATATGTGTACGTTTTCTGAAATAAATGATTAAAAATGGCGTCAAATAAATGAATTCTTTATGTCTAAAAGAAGATAATCCTTCATCAGATACTGTCGCTACAAAATCACAAAGGTATTTATCAAAAAAACAGAAACCACATCAATTGATGACTTCTAACAGCAACAATAACTAAAACAGATTGCTCGTGTAACTAGAAAGGAAAATAAAGCTATAATCAAAATGTTGAATTACACACTACATTGAACAAAAGGTTTGGAAGAAAATTCCTATCAATACGAAAAAGAATGATAACAGTTGACTTGAGAAATCTCATTAAATTAAAAAAAAAAACGTCTTAAGAAAAAGATTTTATAAATTTCAACGGGCAGTGCGATAATAACTGTTAGGTCGATGAATGTCTAAATTTTCCTGTATGGAAACGGCTATTTTGACCATAAACCATTGCCATTCAAATGGACACTTGGTCCGATATAATAATTATATCTTGTTGTTGGATGTAGTTTATCGTCTTACACAGGACGCGGATGTAGTTTATCGTCTTACCCAGGACGTCAGGGTAGACTTAGAGGTGCCCATCTTCTCAACAATTAATGCACTACAAGTTATACTGCGTTACATGTTAACAGGAACAAAGAATAATCTCTGAGCAAAAGAGATCGCCTTACAAAGCTGAAGAGCGTGAACTGCCTTACATTTTGCCTATAACTAAGGAGGAAAATAGATTTATACTTCCCCTAAGGATGTTCGTGCCAAATGAGCCCAAACTATCCGAGAATTACAAGAAATGCTAATATTACGTAACAGTTCAAGATTCTTTTCTTTGTTTGTAACGAACCTTTAAAGTTAAATTCTCTATTTTTACGATTATTTTACATCAGTTGTGCTATTCATTTAGAACTAGTTGTTTTATTCTAGCAACCAAGATTTAAACAATTTTAGGCGTAAGATTATTCATCATCCTTTTGTAGAAGCATGTATTTCTTGCTTCAATTCTCTTCTAGGTAAAGATTCGATATAGACTTACAAATAATCGGAAATAATTTTAAAAATGCTCATTTGTAATGTTCCGAAAAAGATCCTAAAAATAGAGGATGAAGAGCTGAAAGAGGTCCAGGAAAACACATAATTAGAACCAGTAATAACATTTTGAAAAGACATGAAACAAAATGACAAGAAGAAAAGTATTCACCGAGGACAGAGACTGATATCTACAGCAGATAATGTTGAATGCTTTGCTCGTAAGTTCTCTTCCAACTCTACACTCGATTCATCTAGAATACCCATAACTGATTACTCCCACCCCCAGGACGGAGGCTCTACTAAGTCATATGGACATAATCCTATCACTGACATTATTCAGACATTATTTCCAAACTAGACTCCCATAAGACAAGGGCATAATCCTATCACTGACATTATTCAGACATTATTTCCAAACTAGATTCCCATAAGACAAGCGCATGTGACGGGATCCCAGCCGTCGCCCTAAAGAAATGTGCTCCCCAGCTGGCTCCAGTTCTCTCCAAACTCTACAACTATTGCCTCGTTGTTGCTTGTTGAAAGTCCTCCTCCGTAGTTACTGATTTCAAGAATTTTGGAGAACACGCTGACTCCTCAAATTATCACCCTATTAGTCTCTTGCCGCTTTTCAGTAAAGTATTCGAGGCTCTAAACAATTCTGAAATGGTTAAGCATCTTCTCACGAGCTCAACTTTTTTTCCCTGGTGCCCCGACTACATGAATTTAAGCATGTTATTAGATTGGCATCTAGGTCCCACCCATTTACTGTTGAAATAGCTAAATGCAACCGCCACTTCTACTCCAACAGTTTTTCTCGCACTTCCCGCCTGTAGAACTCCTTTTCGATTTCTTGCTTCCCTGATAACTAGAATCGTCAAAGATTTAAATGAAACGTCAGTCGCCATCTTTTGTCTTCAACTTTTGTCCTTTCCTCAATGCTCCCTATTCTTAGTCTTCTTTTTCACTTTCACTCTCTCTAAACCCTTGCGTCCATTAATCTCTGAGCAAAAGAGATCGCCTTACAAAGCTGAAGAGCGTGAACTGCCTTACATTTTGCCTATAACTAAGGAGGAAATAGATTTATACCTCCCCTAAGGATGTTCGTGCCAAATGAGCCCAAACTATCCGAGAATTACAAGAAATGCATCTTCGCCTTGCTTGGGGTGAAATGATTAAAAGAAAAATAGAGATATAATGAAAAACATAATGCCAAAGGAAAGGAAGGACAAGCAAGTAATGAACTTCCTGTACTCAATTTTTGACCAGTTCCGGTCGCACAGAAAACCGGTATATTAAGAATTTCCGGGCTTCTGGCTATGATGAAAATGTAATAACTGTTCTTCTCATTAAGCTGTGATTATGTCTAGATCCGGGAATTCCGACTCTGCGGCATCACCTCCATCGTTGCACGACAAAGGGAAGATTGATGGATATCGACGGCATAGTGACAGCGGTCTTGGGAACTAGGCAATACTTGGCTTCAACCTATATGTACGCGTCTGGGCAATCCACGTCAAACTGATCCTGCCGTCGTGGTGAGGTCGGTAAATATAGAAAAAAGGATCTCTGAGTATTTATCCGCACGCTTACTTTAAGGAAATGTGAAACAAGTCTCGGTTTAAAGCAGGAGTCCTACATGGGACTCCCACATGGGACCGGAACCCCAAAATCGGACTGTCCCCTTTTCTCGGGCACCAAGTAATCACCCTAGCTCTCTCCCGATGGAGAGGTATTACCAAGGGACATCCATCGCTCCTGGGACTGGACTTAAACACTTAATTTGCGTCTCGAAGATTAAAAAGCCGAGAAGTGAAGAAAGAAGGACATACGACATTTAAGAGAAAAGCCGCTCGTTCTGAATTAAGCACGAGGCATTTTTAATGTGGGAGCACCAAGTTGTTCGTAGAACCAGAGTTCAAAAATAGTCATTATTTTTTTGTTCAGAAGGGCCTAAGCGTGAATAGACCCTTAGTGAGTCCTTTAGATGCGTTCTACGTCATCATACTTACGTCACGTGACTACGTGTAGTGCCTTTTTTTATTCATTTATGTGTTTCTTAGAAATGTTCCTTCATCACACCACTGGCAATTTATTTTAAACCATGTTGTTGAGTCTATTTTAGTAAGTAAAAAACAAAATACATAGGGAGACTTTTTTTAAAATAAAATTTAACGTTTCTTTTATTTTAAAATATTTTTTCTGTCCATTACAGAGATTAATCACCAAAACAGTATTTAAAATATTTGTTTCTGTCAAAACTTTTTTCTCTGTTTGTTTACGACTGAATTTCTTGTTACGTATAAAAACTAAAGAACATTTCTTTCTGACTCTAAATAATCAGCATTCTTCTTCTTCTTCCTCCTCCTATTTTTCTTCATTTTCCTCTTCTTCTTCTTCCTCTTTTTCTTCAACGTCGACTTCTTTTTTCTCTTTTTATTCTTTTTCCTTTTTCTTCTTCTTTTTCCTATTTTTCTTTTTTCATATTTTTCTTATTTTTCCTCTTTTCTTTTTCCTCTTTTTCTTTCTCTTTTTCTTCTTTTCCTCTTCTTTTTCTTCTTCTTTTTCTTCTTCTTCCTCTTTATCTTCTTCCTCTTCTACTTCTGCTTTTTCTTCTTTTTCCTCTTATCTTCTTTTTCCTCTTTTTCTTCCTTTTTCTTCTTTTTCTTTTTTCTTCTTTTTCTTCTACTTCCTCTTCTTCCTTTTGTTCTACTTCCTCTTTATCTTCTACGTCTTCTGCTTTTCCTCTTTTTCTTCTGCTTTTTCTTATTTTTCTTCTTCTTTTTCTTCTTTTTCTTCTTTTCCTCTTTTCTAATTTTCTTCACATTTTTCCAATTTTCTTCTTTTTCATTTTTTCTTCTTCTTTTTCCTCTTTTTCCTTCTTTTTCCCCTTCTTTTTTCCTCTTTTTCTTCGTCGTTTTACTTCTTTTCATATATATATATATATATATATGTGTGTGTGTGTGTGTGTGTGTATATATATATATGTTCAGTTCGTTTTTTGTTTTTTAAATGCCTTAGTCAGTCGAGTCCAGTAGTCTATTTCCTATTTCTAAGGAAAGGGCGGAAGATTCGAATAAAACTTAGTCATGTTTTTGTTTTTTTCTTTTTCTTTTTTTCTTTTACTTTTTATCTCTCTTTTTTTCTTTTTTTTTTTTTTAGCATATATGACATTCTTCGCATTTTGGAGATGACATAGCGTTGTCGCTTCGCTTGAGAGTCAACAATTTTGGGTCAACAAGCCAAGATACGTAAACGCCATGCTTAGCGCTTGGCACATTCTCTGTATATTTCACTCTCAAAGACAAACAACGTGGACATTAGCCTACTTGATAATCTATACCAAGCGTACCAATAATGATGGGTACCATCATCACCTTCATGTTCCATACTTTGGAGAAGAGGAACATTTCCAATCGAAAACTCTCCACATATCTTTGGTATTTTACATTCTCAGTAATTAGCTTAATGAATGGTTATTTGAATAAATACGTGTATCACATAAGCATCAAAGATTTTATAAGTACAAGAAGGTATTGAGTATAAGAAGAAAATCTATGCAGCGCCAAAATTTAGCACAAATGTTGAATTCCAAACCTGAAAATTTAGAGTTTAAAATTTACTTATTTCTTGCTTCCCTCAGCTTACAAAATTACTATGTTGGTACAGATTTATTTATTCAGAGTACTTTCGACATTAGCACAATGTCATCATCAGGGTGTTGTTTTTTGCGGGAGGTTCTAAGACAAAATTGTTGTATTCATCTCAAAGTTAATTTTTTTTAAACTGAAAAAAATTAACTTTCTGATGAACACAATTTTGTCTTAGGAAAAAGCACCCTGATGATGACATTGTGCTAATGTCGAAAGTACTCGGAATAAAGGAATAGGTATCAATATGGTAATTTTCTAACTTCGTTTAATAAGAATACTAAGAAGCTTGTTCGTGAATATGAGAGGATCTTACCGAAAATGAGTAGAAAAAACTTGTCTAAATTATTCAATGAGACACACACATACATATATATATATATATATATATATATATATATATATATGTTTTGTGGTACAAAACTTTATGAATTCCATAAAAAGAAAAAAATTCTTTTTAAAACCAACCACTCTTGATGATAATAGATAAAAAGTAAAACTGAAAAACAGGCTAGCTAACCGGTTTCGAACCTCGCTGAACAGAGTTAAATCGATTTAATCGATGAGTGGTTGGTTTTAAAAATAATTTTTTTCTTTTTATGCCAGCCATATATATATATATATATATATGTGTGTGTGTGTGTGTGTGTGTGTGTGTATATATATATATATATATATATATATATATATATATATATATATATATATATGTATGTATGTATCGAGATGCATGCAAACACACTCACAGGTGCACACGTTCATATTTATATATATCAACAAGTATAGTATATACGAGTCGTGTAACGGTTATCGGCTCAGAAAGCTTGGTTGGAGATACTCAATAAATATGATACCAATAATATGCTCTCTTTTTTTTAGGCTAGGCTCAACTCAATAAATAATAATGAAATACAATTGACGATCAAATCATAGCACCAAAATACGCAAATCTTAGGAAATTAAAACGTGGTATCACAATGTGAACGCATTTGCCGCTCAAAATGCGAGATTAAAGTATCAAAATGTGGTATAGAAAAATGGAATATTGAGAAAATCAAAATATGGTAGCGGAATAAGGAAAACTGACTCTATCAAAATATGCTATTTAAATAAGGAAGGCTGAAGGTGTCATATTACGTTACATGATTAAGGAAGACTGAAGATAACAAAATACGGTACCAAAAAAGGAAGGCTGAAGGCATCAAAGTATGCTATTTTAATAATTAATACAAATATATCAAAATATGTTAACTGAAGAAGGAAAACTGACGCTATCAAGATACGGTAACTGAATAAAGAAGATCGATGAAAAATAAGCTAATCTCTGAATTCAAATCAAATAGAGCAAGTTTGATCCTCTCTGAGAGCCCCATTAATGTAACCTTGTGTCAGACTATGTTAAACTATATTTGAAAGTTACTTTGTTTTGACACCTGAAGAGAATAGTCGATTAAAATCTGTTCCCACGAACCACAGAAAGTACAGTGATTTTGATGATCTTCGGAGCTCCATTAATGTAGTCTTGTGTCAGTCTCGGCTAAACTTAGTAATTTACCTGTTTTGCCACCTAAAAAAAATAGATGATTAAAATCAAGTCTCTCGGACCACTTCAAGTACATTGCAGGAGACTCATTAATTTTGCCTTGCGCCAGACTACGTTAAACTTTATTTTGGCAATAAGATGATTAAAAAGCTATTTTTTGCAAATCAAGTAGTGCACGTTTGATCCTCTCAAGGAGACCCATTAATGTAGCCTTGTGCCAGAAAAGGCTTAGTTTAAATGTAGTTGAAAAGTGCTCAAACCAGCTAAGAAGCCCTTCCGCACACCCCCCCACCCCAAAAATCTGATGTTTCATATTTTTGGTCAGATTTTGGGAAGTAGATCGAACCGAAAAAATTTTTTCCGTACCCCCTCGTAGATATCTACATATTTTAAAACAAAGACTTGGCTGACATTAAAAAAAAGAGAGAAAAGAGAACGTCCATGGCGTCAAGTGATCTCAAGTGTCTTGTGTACCTGCGGAAATTCCGTCCACGTGACCAGCGAGTAGAAATATCTATAATAACCACTTGACAAATACGATAAACAACGGTGATGACAGCCAAACTGATTTACGACTAGCGGCAACATTCGTTCTGTTTTCATTACTGATTTTTCCACATATTTTATCTTATCGTCTTCAAATTTTTTTAATGGACAGGTCCCCTTACCCCCACATCTTCCACCAGCCCCTTATCTATCTATCTATCTATCTATCTATCTATCTATCTATCTATCAAAATCAATGCAGATATTTGAGACATGTCTCCTAGTTTATTCTATGATCAGATATGGTGGTTTTCGTTTTAATGAGCATGATCAAAGACTTGCGACAGTCAAAATTCTCCCTATGAGACTATCAGCCTATCTATCAATGTAACTGTAGCCCTCTCCCCACCACTCTCTCTCTTTCTCTCTCTCTCTCTCTCTCTCTCTCACTAATTTCTTTTTTCCTTAGTTCATTCTCTTTTTCCTTTCTTTCTTTCTTTCTGTTTTCATTTTGTTTTCCTTTTATTTCTTTTTCTCGATTTTCTCCTCTAATAACGCCATCTTTGTCTTTGATTTTCTTATTCTTTCAGTGTTGAGGACAAAAGAATGTGTCTGGCATTATTTCTATTATACTGAATATTATATCAAAGTCAGCACTGCGCCATACACTTACCTGTGCGCGCGCGCGTATATATATATATATATATATATATATATATATATATATAGAGAGAGAGAGAGAGAGAGAGAGAGAGAGAGAGAGATTGAGAGAGAGAGAGATGCCACTTGTTGATATAGGTAGAATTACATAATTCAACGTATATCAAGACAAACAGAATTTTTGCCAATAAAGGATCCAGTAGTTATCTAGACCATTAACTATTGTAATTTCAGTTCACAATACATATTGGAGGTCTGCTCGGAGTTTCGTGATTGTATTCTTTTGGTACCTTCATAAAAACCGCGATAACAAAGATTTAAATTAATTTTTAAACATGAAAAAACTTTTTTGAAGTTTTCATTGTAGCTTTAGGTGAAAGCTAAGGGGTTAAATTTACTATTTCCAGTAAGTAATATACTTTGGTGTATTTTAAACAGAAATTATATTAATTGAAATCGATTTTAATCTTTTTTTATTGTTCAATAACATCGTCAGAGTCGTTCATTTTTTTTTTAGATATTTGTAAAGTTTGTTAGTTCTCGGATTTAAAAATCTTGCAAAAATAAAATATACTTTTCTGAAACTTTATTTGAGGAATATTAGCTGATTTAAAATATAATTAAATTGATGGGAAACAAATATTATTTACTTTAAGTTTAAAATATCGCAGAAATGAATTTTTTTAACCAAACAGTAGCTGTGATTTTAACCGACATTCGGCGTGTTTATGTGTTTGACAAGGTAATGACATATTTAATGTTATTCTACGGAGACTTTATCTGTGAAACATAATTTAAGAGAATGATATTAGCGCCTTTTTAATATAAATTTTAAGTACTCGGTAATCTTAAAAATTTAGAAAAATACTCTCCGTAATCTAATGTTTTATTGAATTTTAGAAATTTTTGTTTTAAATTTAATATAGCTATCGCTTTTATTTTCTGATAATATCACGTATGGTCGCCCGTACTTAAAAAAATCGGCACGTTTAATACACTAATAAAAAAAAATCAAAATTCTTTTAAAAATCTTGGTGCGTGATGATGTGTATTAACCTTTTCCATTTATGATTAGTAAATATAGTTTGCATCTAAAAGGCTGAAATTAATGCAGAATTTTGAAAGATTTAAAACTTTTAAATTATTATAATTAAAATTTTTAAAAATCAAACAATTCTTCTAAAAATTCATTATTCATCGAAAAAAAATGTTTTTCTTAAGACAGCAGTGTCCTTAATATATCTTATTTATAAACGCAATTAAATGTTTTCTAATTAAATAATGTCATAGTTTTATTGCATTTTTTTATTTTACAATTCGGGGCAGATTTTCGATAAATGGCTGGAAAAAAATTGATGATTTACATTCTCCAAGGAGTCCTGCTTTTAACTAATATAAAAATATTCTGATCAAAATTTAATTTCTCAAAATTTCATAAAATTAAGTGGGAGTGATAGATGTAAAAAATATATTTTTACAAAGATTTTCGAAAAGAAATAATTTCATTCATTTGTGAATATGTTCTGAATATCTCATTAAAATTCGACCATTATTTGATTTTTGCAAGAATTTCCAAAACAATGTGTTTTTAACCACAAAAGGACGCTAAATTTTCCATAGTATTTAGTGTATATATATATATATATATATATATAAATTAAATAAATAAGAAAAAGACAACCTTAAGGTTCCATGACTATAATTTATCTCCCCAGAAAATATATTTTTCCTGGTTCATCAGGTCACATCTCTAGTTAGAAAAGAATCTGGTTTCTAGATTCCTTTGTATATATTGAGCTCTCTGGATTACATCCTCTTTCGAATTATCCATACAGATTACCAAAACATTAATTATCTTAGTGTATATATATATATATATATATATATATATATATATATATATATATATATATATATATGCAGGTCAAAGAGTCACTAAAAATGACCATACATGATGGAAAGATTCCCAAAACTTAATAAAAACAAGTTTGATCGTCAAAATCTTTGTGTTAAGAGTAAAGATGAAAGGATTTTTTATGTAAACGTTAATTGTTTTTATTCTACATTCATAATTTTGCCTTTGTGATGTCAAAAAGGACCATACGTAAATTAGTATTGGAAATTGGAGAGTCTTTTTACGGTAAAATCTCATCAATTTTGAAATTCTTGCAAAAATCACCTAAATGGCAGAATTTAAATGAAACTTCCAGGACGTACTTACAAATGGATAAAATTATTTTTGAAACTTTTTTTTTTTAGAAAGTTTTCGTATGTTTTTCATCTGTTAACCCCTCCCCCACACGCCCACACTTATTTAATTTCATTAAATTTTGAAAAAGTTTTTGTAGCGATTAATTTTATAGTTATAACATGACCACAGAGAATTTTAATTGTCAAATTTTTTGATCAAACAGGACCCCTCCACCAGTTACAGAAAATTAAACTCAGAATTGTAAAATAAAAAGGTATCAAAATAAGGAAACCTGAAGGTATCGAAATATGGTACATGAATAAGGAAGCCTAAGGTATCGAAATATGGTACATGAATAAGGAAGCCTAAGGTATCGAAATATGGTACATGAATAAGGAAGCCTATTGTATCGAAATATGGTATTTGAGTTATGCAAAATTCGTCCTTTGACAGGAATATTTTCTATGAAAATTTCTCGGATATTCAGGCCGGTAAATGTTACTTAATACTGTTTATTATAAACAGAGCATTTACTTAAATACTTGTATCTATAAAAAGAATGTTAAACATAAAAATGTCTTTAATAAATTGTCGGACTTTGTTCAATTCTTAATGTATGACGTCATTTGTTTACATTTGATACGCCATGAGCAGTTATGAATGTTTGAGATTCATGGAAGATTGAAGTTTATAAGCAGTAAATTCGACCTTGCCTACCGAACGCTTCTTTGTGGCCGAGTCGGTTAAGGCACGTCAGCGTAAATGACGGTTCCGTATAGGATGCAGGTTCGTATCCCGTCATATATATATATATATAATTATAATATTTAAGCTTTAATAATTAAGCTCTTGAACAAAAATATATTTCAAATGAGCCCTGTTGAGAGATAAGCTGATTCTATATGCAACAGCCACCTTCGCTAATACAAAGCTCTTCAGTAAAATGAATTGGAACCCTCTGACTGATTGGCGTTTGTTTACATTCGTAAAACAATACGCTAGAATTAGCTGTTTCTCTCTGCTGAATGATGATAGTTCAGTGGTAGAAACTCTGATTGATACTAAATAGGTCGGGTTTCGGATTCGTATGTCTAGTCGCACTGAGGAGCTGTAATACTGCGAAACAGTACTGTCTGCGAATGACATCATATATATCATGTGTAGTCTGGCTTACTTGGTGTTTTTGGTAACTAGTTTGACTCTAATGTAATTACTCGATAATCGCCTATTGTTTTAATAGTGACTAATGGAACTTATACTAAGTTAAAAGTTAATCATTTTATTCTTATATATATATATATATATATATATATATATATATATATATATATATATATATATATTAGGTAAGTCGGAAAGTCGGCTACTAAACCGGCAACTCCACTCCAAGTTCTTGCGAGTGAGGCGTAAAAAGATCAGTAAAAAAGATGGAATCCGAAATGCGATTTACAAGTCGGGGACACTAAAATCAAACAGGAGCGGAAAATCTAGGAATTGTTCTGACAGAGGGACGGCAAGTACGATTCTGAAATCCGAAGATTTATTGCGATGGCCAAAGACGCATTCCAGTAGGCAGAGTATTACGAGACAGAAGGATTTCGTTGGTAACATAGAAAAGAGTACTGAACTACATGATATCTACATGATATCTGTTATCCTTTACGACAGCAAACATTTGACGGACTCCTCAAAGATGAAGAAGAAACTCGAGGCAACAGAGGTATGATTCTACAGAAGGATGCTAAGGATACCATGGACCAAATATGTGAGCAACGATGAGGTTTTGAAGAGGATGCAAACAAAGAGGAAGCTTATACTTAACATCAGGAAGAGGTAGATGAAATTTCTGGGACAAGTAATGAGAAAGGAGGGATTGGAGAATCTGATACTCACAGGGCGGATAGAGGGAAAGAGACACAAAGGAAAGTAATACGTGACATACTTAGCAGCTTAAGCAAGCGGATGATGGAACAGGGTCTGTGAGAAGTATCAAAATGACAAAACATATTGAGAACTACAAGGGATAGGAAGAAGTGGAGAGCCATGACCGCCTACGTCCTAAAACGGCACATAAAAAAAGATAGACTGAAGAAAAAAATGTTTATCTTTCATATGATTAACGTGAATTAGGTTCTGTATCGCAATGAAAATTATTTCTTCTTCAATTTTTTGATTTTCAAAAATCAAAGAAGAAAGTTCCACAATAGAGAGAAGTACGCTTAAATTCATAAAGTCTTAGTACCATACAGAGGAAAGTTTATCAGAACAATTAGCATGAAAATATATATAGAAAAGGCATAGGTATGTGACATCATGGCGGTGGGAATTTGACTGAAGCCGAGATGCCAGTTCAGGATCAATAACATTGCAGATTCTTCTTTGGATTTCATCAAGAATCTCCTAAATATATAGCAGGAGCACCGAATAATATGTGGTAGCAATATTCGAAGCATGGAAGAATGGTAGACTTATAAATATGTAAGATAGATTCTGAGGAGAAAAATTCTCTAAACCGACACAGTGAACCAACTTTCCTAGCAGCAAACATAAGAATTGGTTCAATATTTTTATATAGCATTAATTTATTGTAAAATACATTTTCCAATACTTCATGAAATAAATCGACAAATCTGACCAACTCACCAAATATCACAATTTTAAAAAAAAATTCTTCCTGCAAGAAGAATTTTTCAGTAACCATCTCATAATATTAGTGCATACGAGTTGCTAGGGAGGAAGCGGTAAAGACTATGAGAAACAATTAAATGTCCTAACACTAAGCAAGACGATGCCACTAAAATGCAAGGAGTTACTTGGAGAGAAAAATAACGTGAAGCGGGTAGACAGAAGATGGCGATTGACGTGGAATTTGAATGTTTGAAGAACGTACGTCGCAACGAAGCAAAAAACCTCAAATTTAATGTCTGATAAAGCTTTAATAAAAGTGAAACGTTTTAGATTGATAAAAGTTTCCTATTTGTTCTTTATCTTATTATATATATATATATATATATATATATATATATATATATAAATATATATATATATATATATATATATATATATATATATATAAGGCTCTAACACTAATATTCCATGGTTATAATCTATTACATTGGAATCGTAATCACAATCCAAATCATCAGACCTACAAATTAATTTTTTTTTTTCAATGTAATAAATTATAACCATGAAATATTAGTGTTTGAGCCTTTTATATTGAATTCTTACTCTTTCCTGGACATTGAGTTCTACCTGAATTCTATCCTCTTGGGAATTTATATATATATATATATATATATATATATATATATATATATATACCACTAATATTATATATATATATGTATATTGACCACTAATATTATATATATTGACCACTAATATTATATATACATTGACATTCAATATTATATATATATATATATATATATATATATATATATATATATATATATATATATATATATATTAGTAGTCGAGTTGGTTAAAAGAAGCAAGTCTACTATACCAATCCAAGAATGTAAAAACTTGAAAGGCGAATACAAGAAATTATGTCTTCCATGCTATAAGAGTTCGTGATTAAATCATTTGACGCGATTCCTGTTCGGCTCGAAAAGTTGGTATGGAAATCTGGTGCCCATATCGAATTCTAAATAAAACCTCATACTAAACCCTTTCCTCTCATATCCATTTCTTGTAAAAATTATAGTTAATAAATAAATTATAAATATTTTTAAATTTGGAGTTACTTTTCAATCACCCTCTGTGTGTGTGTGTGTGTGTGTGTGTGTGTGTGTGTGTGTGTGTGTGTGAGAGAGAGAGAAAAGAAAGAGAGAGAGAGAGAAGGGTACCGCCCAAGAAGCAATAACGAAGGTTTAAAATGCGTTTAAAAGAATTTTAAATCTCTTTTGAAGGTTTTATTTTAGTTTTAATTCCAAGTTAATATTTCCAAAAAGTTAAATAGTTTGCTATATTTCAAACTGAATTTAAATTGATTGGAATAATTTTTTCCTGATTATCAGCAAAATCATTCATATTGGCAAATCTGTCCACACAATATGATTATCTTTCTTAAAAAATCTTTCAAAAATAAAATATATTTTTCTGAAACGATATTTGATAAAAATTAATTTATATACAGTTGAATTTTCGCTTACATAGTTTAAAATATAACAGAAAAAAATTTTTAACACGTAGATGAGTGTTTTTATGTGGTGTCGACACATCTATCGACAGCCTGATGATTGGTATATCGATCTAAGGAGAAAATGATCGTAATAGAATTATATGATGAATACAATGTAAATGACTTTTTATATAAGTTTTAAAACTATCCAGTAATCTTAAAATTTTAGATATTTTAAGCATTCTAATATTTTTTTAATTGAATTTTCTTTTACTGTTTCAAAAAAATACCAATAAACTTTAAATTTGCTAAAGTTACTGCTCTTATTTTCTGATAATATCGAGTATGGACGTCCGTATTTTAAAAAATCGGCACGTTTATACACACATAATATAAATACAAAATACTTTTTAAAATACTAGGGTCGTTGAATTATAGTAAGCTTTTCCATTATTGATCAGTAAATGCAGTTTTTATTTATTAACAAGATCTCTTGACCAGTACAAACTAATACAAAATTTTGAAAGTTTTAAAAGTTTATAAATTATTCTAATTATGTTTTTTAGAAAATGCAAACAATTCTTGTAAATATTCATTATTCAGCGAAAAATTTTTTTTTGTAAGATTACAGTGGCTATAAAATAAAGGCAATTAAAAAAAAATTTTCTGATTAAATAATGTCTAACTTTTATTGCTTTTTTTTATTTTATGATTCAGAGCTGATTTTCTGTACCTGTGGCCCAGTTTGACAAAAAATGATGAATTACATTCTCCGATGTCTTGTCATTATAACTAATTAGGCGCAACAAGAAAGAATTTCTCGAAATTTCATAAAATTAAATAAGTCCGGAGTTGGGGTGAGGTGATAACAGATGTAGAAAGAATATTTTTAATAAGATTTTATAAAACAGAAACGTTTCAAAAATCGAGGAATTTCTTATACGTGTTGAAAATTCTGAATATATTATCCTAATCTGTAGGGCCAGGCATTGGATTAAGTAACTAATCGCACAATTCTTTGACCTTAAAGATCAGGTGAATAGCATTGAGAACGCCAGTGAGGAGCAAACTTACAACAGCAGTAATGATCTGCCCATATCACTTTTTCTCTATTGCACCAATGCCTAGATTAAGGTTCTTTGTTTTTATCTGTTAACAATAATCTCTTGGTAAATAATGCTTGTCTGAGTATATTGTACAAACATGCAAGTTCAGATGACTATACGAAAAATTGAGAGAGTGAGAGAAAGAATGTGTGCGTGTGGCCCGCCCCAACTGTGTAAACCGAACTGTTGTAAAAACGTAACGCGTGTAGATTAAATAGTACCAGTTTATGTTATCACGCAAACATATGCAAATAAGTCATCGAATAAACGAACATGAAGCAATGCGCATGTGTGGAATTACGCTCCATATTTCCTGCGACCAGATGAAACCGAAAAAGGCCCCAGCCGACGTTTGAACTAAATTTTGTGCGCGTTTCATGGAAGCTTGCCAACGTTTGGTGCTTGTATTCACTTGATCTTCACCTTTGATGTTTGGTCGAGGCCAGCCCGGGCATTTTGCACACACACCCTACAACTACGAAAACAAACGGTGGGAGGACTCAAACCGCTCGGCACACAACAGCGGTGGAAAACAGTGGTTCTTACTTTTGCATTACAGATAATTGACGAGTAATTATAAAAGCATTATTCACTTGGATCACAAGAATGCGGACCTCGCCGATGGGCGGGTAGGTTTCGTTGTCGAATACGACATAAGAATTTTTTTTTTTAAAACATGAAAGAGATCTGGCCGTAAGTGACGGATAGAAAAACAAAATAAATAAAAAGAACATATGTCCTTAAAAAGAAGTGAGAGAGAAAGTAGCTCTTCTAAGGCTGAAGAGAAAAAAATGAAAGGTGCAAAGGGCAACAGTGCAGAGAGGAAAGAAAATACGACAGAGAAATTAAAATTATTGCCTTTATTCTTGTAAAATATAATCCTTTGTGTAATACCCTT
The DNA here is from genome assembly GCA_903632075.3 of Acanthosepion pharaonis. Lineage (NCBI taxonomy): Eukaryota > Metazoa > Mollusca > Cephalopoda > Sepiida > Sepiidae > Acanthosepion > Acanthosepion pharaonis. Next base: position 132,575 of record CAHIKZ030000725.1, on the reverse strand, counting down.
CTTTATAATGAAAACCTGAGCGAAGCTTAAATGTGACACAAAGCCGAAAGAATGGACCACGCAGTGAAGATCGAACTCAATTCTTCTTCTTTATGTGCCGTGACCCTTCAGGACGTAGGCGATCACAGCTCTCCATTTCCGCATATTCTTTGTAGCTCTCAATAAGTGTCGTACCTCTGCCACCTCCCACAGACCACGTTCAATCAGCCACTTCCTTAAGCCCGCCAGGTATATTATGCATTGCTTTCCCTTGTCTCTCTTTCCCTCTATACGACCTATGAGTATCAGACTCTTCAGAATCTCCTTTCTCATTATGTGTCCAAGAAATTTCATCTGCTTCTTCCTGGTGTTAAGCATAATCTTCTTCCTTCTTTGCATCCTCTATAAAAACTCATCGTTGCTCAGATATCGTCCATGATATCCTTAGCATCCTTCTGTAGAACCACATCTCCGTCACCTCGAGTCTCTTCTTCATCTTTGAGGAAATCCTCCAACATTCGCTACCGTAAAGTTGGACAGATGTCCCGTAGCAGCTCAGTACTCTTTTCTTTCTTACCAAAGAAATTCTCCTGTCTCACAATACTCTGCCCAGCTTTTGCAATGCTCTTTGTTCCTCCTTGGTGCACACTGTTAGTGGAGCGGCCATGTTTACACTGTAGCAGCAAGAGAGTAAAATGGCGCGATCAAGCGCAAACTTCGATCACCTGACCACAATAGTGGCAACTATAAGCCCGCATGAGCAGAAGTGTGACAAACTTAATGATATCTTATAAATATAGGGATATCTTTTTTTTTACTTACCCCTGTATAATGAGAAAAGAATGCTTGGAGAATTTGACACTCACAGGTCATAGTGAAAGCAAGCGGTACAGAGACAAACAGCGAGCAACTTAACTGACAATCTCACATAAATTGATGGCAGATCAGACAATATATTATATACTAGCTTAAAAGTCGCTTTATAGGCCACATTTAAGCTAGCTCCTTGATTGAGACTTTATCATAATAGGTAAGGAGTAGTCGATACGAAAGGCAACAACACTACAGAAGAACTCAAAATTTATCGCTGATTTTAAGTATTGCATTAATATTTAAGTTTACCTTTTAATAGTTTAGCGATAATTCTTGTATCGCCACTTAAAGACAATTTAAGGTTCTTACTTTCTGTACAAACAATTATTTTTACTTCATGGATGACTTTCGCTGGATTTCGCAATTAATTTCAATTATTCCCAAATTTATTTCCAAATTATAAAAATTGTTATCGTACAAAAAATCCCGTTAAAAAAATCGCCGAAAACAATTGTAATAATGAAAACTTGGAAATCCCAAATTTCAGGCTTGCGGGTCCGGATCCGACCTGGATTGTTTTTAATTTGCTCACTTGAGTCGGGTTGATTCCAAAATGGTATGATATGTTTGGCTATGACCTCTAGGAGTAAAGTTGAAAAAGTGTGACACACTGATATTCACATTTATTATATAGATGGGAATTATTCCCATCTATATAATAAAGAGATAAAGATTACTATAAGTATATAGTAAAGAGATAAAGATTTCTAAGATCTACGAAGGCGAGGAAGCTGTGGAAAGCTATGCTTGGCCATGTGCTGAAGATACATGGCATATAAATGAAGAAGAAGCTGAAATGTCAAGTTTTCCATTTGCAGCTCCACATATGAGTTAGATGCTTAAAATGGCTCACACGCACTACGAGAACACAAAACAGGAACCGAATACAAGCGTGACTCCAATTATATTCTTTCGTATACATATTTTGTTAATGTCTCCACCGCCATAACATAGCTTCACTGTGCCTTTTTCTATAAATAAATTCATAGCAATCGTTCGGGTAAACTCTCCACAACAGTAGCGAGACCTTATGAATTTAAGCTCTGAACCAGATTGGCAGCCAGGTCTAATCAATTTAAAGTGGAATTGGCTAGATGTAACTGTAAGTTCTATGCTAACAGCACTTCTCGCTTATGGATCGTCCATGTATGACAAAACACATCCGTCAGCAAGGCCTCCGATCGGGAGATTGTAGGTTTTGGGGAGCGTGGAACCACCTCTTAACTGCTGTTGTTCCCAGGTCCAACTTGACCAGACGGTGGTAGCACCTGTTAGGGGCCCAGCTATGGGAAAATAGTAAACCCCCAAACAAAAATCCACAGTTCACTTTTTATAATAAAATGAGCAATATATTTTTATAGCAAAATGACAATGCAATACTAAAAATATTAAAAAAAAAACACACACATTTTAAGATCTACAAACTAGGTATTTACCCTGTCTCCCCAGCAAGACAAGTTATGACACAAGGTCTTTTTTTACGGTGGGAACCCGAGCGCATACACCCGGGCGAGGAAGAAAAATTGCCCGCAGCCCCCGCAATCGTCGGTTGCGTTGGTCTTGGTGCGAGAGCACCGATCTCTCTCTCTCTCTCTCTCTCTCTCTCTCTCTCTCTGGTGCAATCAGAGGGCGCGGCCTCGGGCAGCTGTTCCTCAGGGCTGGGTACCTTTCAGCATAATTTTTCTCAGATAGAAAGATAGACACGCAACTGAGAGATGATAAATTGATGTGTTACAAACCCCTCGAGGACTGGGGTTTACACACTTACTTTACGATATACCTAAAATACATACCTTTACCCGGAAAGTATAAATTCATGTAAAAATATCTGTAGTTAAAAGTATAACATTACGTACAAAATATTTAGATTTCGGCATTAAATAACCTATAGATGTTGATATAATGGAAAATAAAATCAACCAACAACTCCCTTGTGTAATTCTCTTCCGACTCCATGCTTTCCAGCCAACTTTGATCTTCAAAAATTTAAATGCAGTGTCTTGATTAGTCTTTTATTGTTCTCGCTCCTTAATAATGTTTCTCTTTTTTTTTTTTTTCTTATTCTTTCACACTCAGTAACCCCCTGTGTTTTAGAGGCTTTACTGCTTGCATGGGGTTAAATAATTTAAAAAAAACAAATTGATTTTGTTTTGATTTGATCCTAATTAGAACTGACCTCACATGTGGTTAAACAGTTAGTAAATAGATCTTTGCTATATAAACAGAGTTATCCCCCTTGATCCCCTCTTTAGCATTATGCCGTTTCTGTTATTAATGGTTAATGTCAGAAATAATTCGGATGTCTTAATAACAATGATGCTTATGCTAGCAATTCGCCAATAAGAAATCGTAAAGTGAAAGGTGAAAATTCTTGACTTAATAAGGAAAGAAAAAATTCTTTGCTGAGGTTGCTAACATCTACGGTAAGAATTCAGTTTCTCTCTGGCACTTTTCTTAGATATTGTTATATAATTCTTCTGTTTTATTATCAGTTATTAGCTAGTTATTGTTGTTAATTTCCTATTGTGCTAAGATTTATAAATTAAACATCGGTATGTAGGTAGAGATAAGTTATTTTCTGGATTTTTCGTTCGTTTCAATAACTTTGCCATTGTATTTGCCTTTATTATTTAAATTTTTATTTGTTTTTCTTTCGCCTTATTCTTTCAAGTACCCTTGACATTTCCACTGTTGTACCCTGTTTCTTGCTTTTCTTCATTTCTTTTTTCTTTTGCCTTATTCTTTCAAATACCCATGGCCTTTTCACCGTTATACCTTGTCTCTTGCTTTTCATTTCTTCTTTCTTTCGCCTTATTCTTCGAAGTAATCATGGCATTTTCTCCATTGTACACTTGCTTCTTTTTTTCTTCATTTGTTCCTTCTTTCGCCTTAGTCTTCTAAATACCCATGATCTTTTCACTGTTGTACACTTTTTTTCTTTCATTTCTTCATCTGTTCCTTCTTTCGCCTTATTCTTTCAAGTGCCCATGACCTTTTCGCCGTTATACCCTTGTTCCTTGCTTTTCTTCATTTCTTCCTTCTTTCGCCTTATTCTTCGAAGTACCCACGGCCTTCTCACTGTTGTACACTTGATTCTTTCTTTTCTTCATTTGTTCCTTCTATCGCCTTATTTTTCAAGTACACTGGCCCTTTCACCGTTGTATTCTTATTTCTTCAATTTTTTCATTTGTTCCTTCTTTCGCCTTATTCTTTCGAGTACCAATGGCCTTTTCACTGTTGTACACTTGTTAATTTCCTTTCTTCATTTGTTCTTTTGTTTACCTTATTTTTTCTGTATTCATTGCTTTCTCATTGCTGTACTCTTGTTTATTCCAATTCTTCATTTATTCCTTCTTTCGCCTTAATCTTTCAAGTATTAAAGTATGAAGTATAAAAACATGTTTTTTTTTTCTTTTTGTCCCGAATCTTGAAAATGATTATTCTCTTTTGTACCCCATGTCTTCTTCTTCTTCTTCTTCTTCTTCTTTATGTATTGTCTCACTACAACGTTCATACTATTACCTTCTAACTGTTGTTCTTTTTACTTCTTGCTTTTCTTCAGTTGTTCTTTCGTTTGCTTCATCCTTTCCAAGATTTTGCTTCATCGCATTTGCGCAATTATGTGGTTTCTTCCTTCATTTCCATGGAAATCCTTATCTTGACTCCTGTTTCTTAGAAAACTTTATTTTAAGTTCTCTTCTTTAGAAATTTTTATCTTGAGTTTTATTTATTTGAAATTTTTACCTTGAGACCAGTTTCTTGGAAATCGTTATCTTGACTCAAGTTTCTTGCAAAACTTTATCGTGGTTCCTGTTCCCTGGAAATCTTTATCGTGAGTCCTATTTCTTGGAAATCTTCATCTTGAGCCCTTTTTCTTGGAAATCTTCATCTTGAGCCTTTTTTCTTGGAAATCTTTATCTTGAGCTCTTTTTCTTGGAAATCTTTATCGTGAGTCCTATTTCTTGGAAATCTTTATCGTGAGTCCTATTTCTTGGAAATCTTTATCGTGAGTCCTATTTCTTGGAAATCTTTATCGTGAGTCCTATTTCTTGGAAATCTTTATCGTGAGTCCTATTTCTTGGAAATCTTTATCGTGAGTCCTATTTCTTGGAAATCTTTATCGTGAGTCCTATTTCTTGGAAATCTTTATCGTCCTATTTCCTTTATCGTGAGTCCTATTTCTTGAAATCTTTATCGTGAGTCCTATTTCTTGGAAATCTTTATCGTGAGTCCTATTTCTTGGAAATCTTTATCGTGAGTCCGCTTCCTTGCAAATATTTATTTTAAGTTCTCTTCTTTGGAAATCGTTGTCTTGAGTTATATTCATTCGAAATATTTTCCTTGAGACCAGATTCTTGAAAACCTTTGTCTTGAGTCCTGTTTCTTGGAAAACTTTATCTTGAGTCTTGTTTCTTGTAAGACTTTATCTTCCCGCCTGTTTCTTGGAAAACTTTATCTTGATTCCTGTCTCTTGAAAACCTTTATATTGATTCCTGTTTCTTGGAAACCTTAATATTGAGTCCTGTTTCTTAGAAATCGAGTCCTGTTTCTTGGAAAACTTTATATTGATTCCTATTTCTTGGAAACCTTTATGTTGATTCCTGTTTCTTAGAAATCAAGTCCAGTTTCTTGGAACCTTTATATTGATTCCCGTTTCTTGGAAACCTTTACATTGAGTCCTGTTTCTTGGAAACCTTTATATTGAGTCCTGTTTCTTGGAAACCTTTATATTGAGTCCTGTTTCTTGGAAACCTTTATATTGAGTCCTGTTTCTTGGAAACCTTTATATTGAGTCCTGTTTCTTAGAAATCGAGTTCTGTTTCTTGGAAACCTTTATATTGAGTCATGTTTCTTAGAAATCGAGTCCTGTTTCTTCGAAACATTTATATTGAGTCGTGTTTCTTGGAACCATGTATATTGAGTCCATTTTCTTGGAAACCTTTATAGTGATTCCTGCTTCTTGGAAACCTTTATATTGATTCCTGTTTCTTAGAAATCGAGTCCTGTTTGTTGGAAAACTTTATATTGAGTCCTGTTTCTTGGAAACTCTTATATTGAGTCCGGTTTCTTGTAAACATTTGAATTGATTCCTGTTTCTTGGAAAACTTTATGTTGAGTCCTGTTTCTTGGAAACCTTTATATTGAGTCCTGTCTCTTGGAAGCCTTTATATTGACTCATGTTTCTTACATATCGAGTCCTGTTTGTCGGAAACCTTTATATTGATTCCGTTTCTTGGAAACCTTTATATTGAATCCTGTTTCTTGGAAACCTTTATGTTGAGTCCTGTTTCTTGGAAAAATTTTTTTGTGTCCTGTTTCTTGGAAACATTTATGTTGACTCCTGTTTCTTGAAAACCTTTATATTGATTCCCGTTTCTTGGAAACCTTTATATTGATTCCTGTTTCTTGGTAAACTTTATATTGATTCTTGTTTCTTGGAAACCTTTATATTGGTTTCCGTTTCTTGGAAACCTTTATATTGAGTCTTGTTTCGTGGAAACCTTTATATTCATTCCCGTTTCTTGGAAACCTTTATATCGAGTCCTATTTCTTCGAAATGTTTATCTTGAGTCCTATTTCTTGGAAATCCTTTTCTTAGGGACAAACTGAAAGAGAATGTTGATTTTACTTTTATCCAATATTCGTCCTACCGTTGTTATGAATACCTAGATAATTCGTATAAGCAATATTCAATATCTTTATACTTGAGCTGGAACACCGACTTACCGTTTTTTTGTTGTTTTTTTGTTTGTTTTGTTTTGCTTTTTTGGTATACGTCGAACAGTTTTAACAATATGGTCATTTAATTTTTTTTTAATTCTTTTTTATACTTTTTCTTAATTTCAACGTCGTTCCTTTTTCATCTCTTTTTTTTCCTTCTGCATTTATTATTGTTTCGCTTTTTCAACTCTCCCCCCTACCCCGTTATTTATTTATGTTGCTTCTTTTTTTATGCATTTTCATCATTCTGTCCTTGAAGACCCCTTTTTTGTCGTCTCCTTTCTTGTTTTATTCAGGTCCTTGTTTATTTGTTTGCCTCAGTTTAGACCGAACTATTTTTTTCTTTTTACCCTTTTATTGGTGTTTTTCTTTCCCATCTGTCAATATTTTATGGTACAGATAACACCAAATGGTCTTTTGTCATTTTTCGCATATCATGACTTAACTTTTTTTTAATATCTTTTACTGTCTTTTTCTTTGTCATTCTTATACATTTGTTATCTCTTTGCTTTCTTCCTCAACGCGAAGCAGGACAACGCCTGAGACAATTATATGGGTCGGAATATAAGACCACACCCTCCGTCTTCATTTCTTTGAAATTACACACGCACGCACTCGGCCCTATGCTTTATGTGTAACTATAGGTGTACACACCAATATTTGCTCAAGTATATTTGTGTGTAGGTAGATATGAGATTGTATGGCAGTAGATTTATGTTTTATTTCAGCGCCTATATTGTGGATATGAAGGCGCGCAAATATGAATATGATACAGCCATTAATGAAATCGGACGAAGAAAGCTTTAAGCGTGAAAGATAAACTGAGAGATATATAGATTGTAAAAACATCAGTCGAAATATATATCAAATTTTATGGCGCAAGTCAATGTTTTCATCATAAAATTGATATTAACCAACTAATGTTCGTCAAATTTTCAGGATATAGTTATAAAAGCAATATATCACGTGAGTTTAAGGCTTATAATATCTGTATTTATTTTTAAGCATTTATTTATTTAGTTACTTATTTATAAAAAATAATAATTAAAAATATTTATTTATAGTTATTTATTTACTTATTTATAAAACAATAAGTGAAAAAATATTTGTATTTACTTTATTTTTATCATAAAAATGAAATCATTTATGTACTTATTTATAAAAAAATAACTTAATAATATTTCTTTATTTATGTGTTTGTTTATTTACATTTTCTTTTTTTTTAATCATTTCACCCCAAGCAAGGCGAGAATGCCACTAGGACGCAGAGGGCTACAGAGAGTGAAAGTGAGAGAAAAGGCTAGGTATAAGAGGGATTAAGAAAAAGGTAACAGATGAACAGCATTCAAGAAGACAGAAGATGGTGATTGACGTTACATTTAAATTTTTGAAGATTGTAGTTTTCAGGAAACAATTAAACGGAAGGGAGTTCCACAGGCGGTAAGTGCGAAAAAAGAAACTGTTGGAATAGAAGTGGCGGTTGCATTTAACTATTTCAACACTAAAAGGGTGGGACATAAATGCCAATCTAGTAGCACGCTGGAATTCATGTACTTGGGGTACTATGGAAAAAGATCGTCATGAAAATATTTGTAGAAAATACAAAGAGAAGACATATCACATCTTATAAAAATCAATTAAAAACATTTATATTTTTATCTAAAAAAAATTAAATAAAAATATTTATAATTTGCCTTTCTGAACTGATCTGGTCATCGTGAAATGTAATAAGGAGATAAGAGTCCCTGTTTGCTAAGAGAATGAGATACCACATAGTATATAACAACTTTGGTTATTGGCGGCTCTGTAATAGAGTATTAAATAAGTATAAGGTCTCTATTCCTCCCCCTCAAAAATTTGAAGTGTTAATATCCTCTGCTATACCCGTAAATTCTCCTTAAACTCTACTCTTGATTCATCTCAAATATCCCTGCCTAATTTCGTATTAGAACTGAGTCTCTGCTGAGTGATATGCATATAACCCCTTCTGCTAGCATCTCTCACCTAGATCCCCACAAAGTATGTGGATCTGATGGTAATCCCTGTAATAGTCATTAAGGATTGTGCTCCCAAACTGGCTCCTGTTCTTTCTAAACTGTATAAGAAATGCCTCGCTGCCTCCTGCTTTCCTGCCTACTGGAAGTCATCGTTCGTTATTCCAGTTTTTAAGAACTCTGGCGAACCATCCGACCCTTCCGACTATCGGCCCATTAGACTTCTACCTATTTTGGGGAAACACCTAGAGGCCCTAATCAATGTCGAATTGGTTCATCATCTCTCATCGCAAGGCCTTTTTTTTCAGACAAGCAATATGGCTTTCGTTTCTCCAGGTCAGCTGCTGTTGTAGTAACGATAATTGCGGAAAGAGCCTATTATACACTTGATAAAAACACTGAAGCCCCAGCTGTAGCATTGGACATCTCGAAGGCCTTTAACAGGGTTTGGCATATATGTGATACAGATTTTTTTAAATTATAAAAAATAAAATTAAAAACATACGATAGACGTGGGTGTGTCAGTGAGTTACAAAGTGAATGTGAAAAAGTGAGAAATTAAAGAATTACCATGAACCTTGCTCGAGAGCTGAGAAAGCTATGAAATATGATGGTCAGAATGTTATCCATAACAATAGGTGGAATTGTGCCCAAAATACTGTAACTGAGTTAGAAATACGGGGTAGAGTAAAAAAACACGACGTTTCTAGAGTCATTTTTTTATTTTTAACCATTGTTCATTTAACATAAGATCCAAGAGCCACTCAAAATAGAATGCTGCTGAATGAGCTTGTTGTAAAGAGGGGAGATAAATGCATATTATGAGAATTTTGTTTTCAATCATTTCACCCGAAGCAAGGTGGTAATGCGACGACAACGAATGAGGTTTACCAGGAATGAAAGAAAAAGACTTTAGTGAGTAGAAATGTACCAAGGAAGAAAGCTCATCGGAACAATTGTCATGAAAATATTTATAGAAAAGACAGAGGAAAGCTACGTCACTTGGGTGAGAAAGTGACTGAACCTGAGATGCCAGGTCAGGATCTATTTCCTTCTTTAGATTCTCTTAAGAATCCCGAGATATATAGTCGGAGCACAAGACTAAATTTGGCAGCAATATTCGATGCACCGATGAAAGGTAGATTTATAAATGTGTAAGATAGACTCTGACATGACACAGGAAACGAACTTTCAGTATTTTGTTCCACAAAGTAACAGTTCCTGAGAGGAATCTGTCACTAAGATCGATACATTGTAAGGACAGGAGTGGCAGGCTGTATGGTGTCTACAACACAGCACCATTGTGTACATTTTTCAGTGGCATCCCTGAAAGGATCACCTGCTGGGTCGAATCGCACTGTTCAGTGATGAAAGTATATTTTGCCTTCATGCAAGTCTTTTATATTATTTTTCACCCAATACAATGTTCAAGAGTCCCTCCTTGGCAAACTTCGAGAGGTTCTAATCAACACCGAATTGTTTAAGCATCTTACCTCAAAGGATCCTCTTTCAAATAAGCAATACGCTTCTCAAGATCAACTGCTGATGTGTTAACCGTTATTTTTGAAAGAGTTTGTGAAACTTTATATAATAAATATATTATAATGGTAAAACTCAGATTATTACATTAGTTATTATGGCCTGTTTAGGGACCAGAAAGAAAGACACGGAAGACGAAGGTAGGGTGAACAAGCGTATTGAAATAACAGATATATACAAAGTGTGTTAGTAATAAGCAGATAGAGGTGTACGTCCGAACGGTAGGTTAACACTGCGTCTACGCTCCCCAACCGTTCATTCTACTGTTGGAGTGTTTACCACAACAGTTATCTCGATGGCATTTGACAGGGGTGGCATGATGGTCTTATTCTGAAGTTAAAAGGTTACGGTATTTCTGGAAGATTTTTTTTTTCTTTTTTGATTCAATCTTTTTATCAAATATTCGCGAGTTGATTAGAGTTGATTTTTGAACAGAGACTCTTCGAGATCTTTTTTCCATTAATGCAAGTGTCCCCCAGGGTTCAACCCTTAAAGCTACTTTATTCCTAATTTTTATCAATGACCTTTCTGACGTCATCAGTTCTCAACTTGGTATGTATGATGAAGACACAACGATTTACAAATGCCTTAATGATAAGTCTGATAGGTTTGATAAAGTCAAATTGACTGCTGATTTAAAAAATGACCTTCAGTCTATTGTTAACTGGGGCTAGAAATATGTTAATTTTAACGCCCCCAAAAAACGTACTTGTTCTTTTTTAATCTTCTTACAGAACCTTTTTTGCTTTCCATCAGCATGGCTCATGCTAAACTCCAGAGGAGGGATTCATTGCGTTTTATCGGCTAACATTTTCCACTGATATGAGGTGGAAAGATTATATTGACTCAGTTGCTAAGTGTGCTACTGTGTCGTGCAAAGCATCTTTTCTTGCCAGAATCTATCTGACACATTTATAAGTTCATGTATTTGTCCATGCTTCGAATATGGTCTGGTGATTCTGTTTGTATTTAGAAATTCTTGATAAAATCTAAAGAAGAATCTGCAATGTTATTGGTCCTGACCTGGCATCTCGACTTCAGTTACACTCACACTGCCGTAACTTAGCTTCCCTATAAATCCTTTTATGCTAATTTTCCTGATGAACTTTCCCCTATGGTACGCAAACCTTATGAATTTAAGTGCAGTACTAGATTGTTGGTAAGATCTCATAGTTTTACAGTTGAAATTACTAGATGTAACCGTATTTTCTATGCTGACAGTATCTACTATCACACTTCTTTGCTTGCGAAACTTTATTCTTTGATGTTCAAAAATTTAAATGCAATATTATTCGTTATCTTCTCTCTTCTTAATTCTTGTCCTTTTATTGTCTTCTCTTCTTAATCGTATATTTTCTCATATTCTTTAACACTCAGTAACACGTTGCGTCTTAGTGGCTTTATTGCCTTGCTTAGAATGAAATAATAAAAAATAAATAAAATAAATAAATAAGCAATGTTGGGGTCATGACCATAAAACCTCGTAAGCTTAAACAAATGAGCTGGGAAGGACCGGTTTCACTTTCTTTAATTCCCCTGTGATATATATAGAGAGCCTGCAGAAGAAGTAATGGTACTTGTTCTGAATATTGTTATTTTCATTCCTCATCACTCACTGGCAATTCTACATATGACGGCTAGTTAGCTCCTCATATAAAATATGTTGTATTGCGATAATTGTGATGTGTACCTGAAGTAAAATCGTGATGTTTTTGCGATAAGAATATGATTGATTGCTTTGGTTTGGTTTGTTTTACGGTATATCAACCTCAATGGGTCATTTAATGCCGACAACTTTTTTTCCTGGTAATATATTTTGTTTGGTCAAAAATCTATTTCTGTGAATATTTTTCCTTAAAAATGTATAGTTGGTAATATTATTTTAAAAAAATTATTTCTGGTAATATTTTTTTTCAAAAACGTATCACTGATAATAGTTTTTCTTATTCAAAAATTTATTTCTGGTAATAATTTTTTTACAAAGTATTTCTGGTATTAAAACCTACTTTTACACTTTCATAATGCTTTTTACCTCAGTTTCGGGGTTAACTATTTACCCATAGCTGGGAACCTAACAAGTGCTACCACTCCGGGTTAGGGTGGACCTGGGAACACCAGCAATTAAGTGGTGGTTCTACGCTCTTCAAAGCCTCCTGATCAGAGGATTTGCTGTTGGACGTAGTTTATCGTCATACCCTGGACGCGGATATTGTTTATCGTAATACCCAGGACGGAAGAATATTTTTGTATGATAAAGCTAGTGATTGTGACTGGTAAGTTAAAAAAATGCACATAGATCACCAGCTTTACCATTTTTCCTTATTTTAGAATCTTGTACTGCATTTGATGCAATTTTAACATCAATAAATATTTTTGGTCTGAAAATCGGATTGAGGCGTGAAACTGACAATCAACATGCACTGTTGACTCCTATGTACCCGCTATCTATCTACCACACTTTGTTCATAAGACACGTATTCAAATACAAACGATTGTATATAGTGATTTTCCAAGCGTATCTAACATGTGGCACAAGGCTGAAAGTATGGAGAACCCAGTGAGGTTCGAACTCACTATTCAGTCGTAATTGTTCTAGCGAGACAACCATTACACCACCTTGGAGTGCCCTTACAAGCGATTGTATATATTTGAGACGAGGGATTGCTACTATTACACAGTAACTCTTTCAGACTAGCTTCCTTGTTCTACTTATTGACTGTCACCTAAATATTTCTGAGAGGCTTTGGCTGTCCTTCTCGGTTAATAAACTGATTGTCCCCGTTGCCTTGTACTCGTAAAAATCAGGTCTTTTGCAAAACTATATCCACAAGCTATAATCAATGCTATGAAGTAATCAATGGCTGAACAGGCACACGAACTGGGAGTGACAGAAGACGCCGGTGTTGTACGAAGGCCCTTTGAGACGAGAATCTCAAAATGCGGGCGTGGTAAATGAAATGACAACATTTTGCCTAAATCTATCTACTGTTTTTCCTTCCATCCACCTAGATCATAGGCCAAGCTGAAGGACCTTAGTAAGAGAGAAGATCAGTTCCCTTTTTTACAGGTCACGTCTCATTTAAAAGCTAGCCTGTAGAATATAAATGAGCCCACCGAAGTGGATTGCGGATAAGAGGCACGTTCAACGCCAGCTTACTATTGTTACAGGCAGATAAGATACCCAGAACTGTTTGTAATTCAAACATTCAGCCGAATGACAAAATCCAGAGGGCATGCGCAAACGGAAGAGAACAATCTTTGTTTAATGTTCTTATTTATCTTCCTTGTGCCGAAGCGTGAATCTTCTTCGCAAACACACGTGATCCTTTATATTAATTTGACGATCGTCTGCCAAGTTTCTTTTTGTTTTGTTTTTTTTTTTGTTTTGTTTTTTGCTTTGGTTGATCCAAGAATTCAACTTTTTTTTTTTCATATTTTCCTTTTTGTTGCCACAGAAAAAAAGGAAGAGACCTAATTTTGGCTCTTTAAATTGAAGCGTCATTCCTGTCACTATAAAATGATAATTTCTATGTGAATTTTTGACACAACGAATTACTATTATAACCAATTCAGAATAGCGTCTTCATCTTCGTTGTTGCGATCTCAAAGTTTCGGCCGTTGTACTGTCCGGCCTTCTTCAGGAATGTTGCATTCAATAACATTCAGGAAATCTGGCACGCACGCATACCCCCCTCTCTGAAGAATATTTTATGTAGATTTTTACGGCGTGGTGTAATGGTTAGAAAACTTGTCTTACTAGATCAGTTACGATTGAATAGTGAGTTCGATCCTCACTGGGTGCCCCATACTTTCGGCCTTGTGCCACATCTAAGCCGCGCTTAGAAAATCACTATTCTAGGGCTCCTCCGCGTTGTGCAAGCTTGTCTCGCTAAAAAACAGTTACGACTGAATAGTGAGTTCCATCCTCACTGGGTGCTCCATACTTTCGGCCTTGTGCCACATCTAAGCTACGCTTGGAAAATCACTAAATAGCATTGACCCATTTCAATTTCATTTAAGTGTAAATATATTTATGTCTAATTTCTAAGAAATTAACGGATCCAAAATTTCGTATTACTATAAATATGTACCTCTACTAATTCAGTATTTGTAAGGTTTAATTGAATTTTTAAAAATGAACAAGCTTTCTTGAAGCTTTCATTGTAGCTTTAATTAAAAGTTAAAGGATTTAAAATTTACTATTTCCAGTAAGCAAAATACTCTGTAGTGTATTTCAAACAGAAATTATATTAATCGGAATCGATTTTTATTTCAGTTCGATCGAAAAGGCCATTTTTGATATATTTGTAAACAGTTAATTCACGATTTTAAAAATCTTGCAAAAATCAAATACATATTTCTGTAACTTTTATTTAAATTAGCAAATTTAAAGTTGAATTAATCAGATTTGAAATAAATATTATTTACTTATAGCATAAGATGTATACAAACATTTCTTAACTTCTGACCTGTTAATCGATTCATTGACAGTCGATCTACTGCCGAATGCGTTCATAGTTAAATATGGTGAAGCAAATGATATTTTTTTCGCCGTAAAGGGTGGGAACCTTTAAAAAGGGGGATCTTTTAATACTAGAGTTATAGGTCTGTACATCCATGCTTCAGAAATTGTGTATGTAATCACACATACAAAAACAAATCGAAATTCTTTCCAAAATATTCAGGGTCGTCAGACTGTAATTAGCTTTACAATATATGATTAATAAATACAGTTTTACTTAATAACAATATTTCCTAAGAATTATCACATTCAAAATGAATTTTAAAAGATTTAAAATCTTTATAAGTTATTCAATTTAAAATTGTAAAAGAATGAAATCAAATCTCGTAAAAATTAAATTTTAGTCGAAAAATGTTTTCAGACAATATTGTTTTTAATATATATTATTCATAGAAGCAAATAAAATCTTCCTAATTAAATAATGTCTTAGTTTTATTGCCTTTTTTCCGATTCAAGTTTTCGGCAAGACGGAGTCCGATTTTGCAAAAACAAAATCGGTGATTTAAGTTCTTCAAACAATTCTGCTTTAATGCTATATTAGTATATAGTCACTAAAAATTATCTCGTTTAATTTATCAAGTTTTCAAAAAATTAAGTAAGGGTCTGAAACATGTAAAAAAAAATTTTTTTTTTTACCAAGATTTTCTAATAAAAAATTCAAAAATAATTTCATTCATTTGTGAATAAGTCCTGAAAATTTCATTAAAATCCGACAATTATTTGTTTTTTGCAAGAATTTCCAAATTAATATGTTTGTCACAGCAAAAAAAAATTGCTATGCTAAAAGTTAGTACAACCGTGATGCAAGAAAAACAAGTTTTTTAATCAAAATTTCGAATGTTCTAAAAAAAGTAAAAAAATTAATTAATCAAAAAAAAATAATTTGATACTTCATCTTAATAATAACAAAGATCTTGACGATAAAATTATGTTCTCATTACGGTAACGAGAATATGTAAGTCCTTAAATGACCCATTTCCCCTGTGTCTACATGAAAAGCTTTACATTATTATGTTTCTTAAAAATAATGATCAGCGAAATGAGCTTACAGTCATATGTAGACATTGTAAAATCTTCACTTTAAAATATAGTTAATGAATTTTCACACAAGTCTATGTATTACAATTGTATATCTATTATTTTATGATATATTATGGTACATGTAATATTAATTTAATTTCTTGATTTTTAATTTTAAATTGCTTAGTATTAAGAAGACTTAATGAATAAAATATGAATTGCATTTTGGTTAAAAAATATATAAAAATGTTTTGATCATACCAAAGATCCCTTTAAGATAGTTCTAAATTATATATTAAAATATTTAAAAAAAAAAATAAATAAGTAAACCCTTTATCAGAGATATACATATTTCTAAGAATATTTCTTTGTAACTTAAATGTACACTTTTTGCCGGAAGTAAGGTGTCGAGCCATCAATGTGATACTTCTACGAGATATATATATATATGAATACCCCCCGCCAACATCTAACCTATATTTTAAACGTTTCAAATTTAGCGTTGACTTTCTTTCTGATTAGTTAAAACAGACACACCCATAACATCTAAACATCTGGATCCGCCCCCCTCCATATTAACTCTTTAATGCGCAAACATATTAGTTTCTATTCTCAAATGTAAATTATTTTCACCAAAGTTACCGAACATTACCCGATGACGAGATAAAAATATTAAACATCGAAACATAGAAATTTCTATGTTGCAATGTAAAATGTTTAATTTTTTTTTTAACATACAACGTGTGTTAGCACGTGCGATACCCTGTCTTCATCAGCCGCCGACCAGGGGTGATATCACGGTTTCGGTGGTTATGGCGGGACCGCCACTCCTGGCGTAACCAGCAGCATTTGCCACCAGGCAGGGTATGAAGATAAGCTAATTGATCGTTCCTTTAAGTAAATTCTATCCGTAATGAAAGTTTCCTGAAATATTATATATAATTTTTATATGTATCCTATATATATGATATATATATATTTTATATGTATCTTATATATATGATATATATATATATTTTATATATAACATATGTATGTTATATATATTTATATTTATGTTATATATTATATAAATGCTATATATAATATATATATGTTATATAATATATATATATATTATATGTCATATATAATATATATGTTATATATATATATTTCCTATATATATTATTATTCTATATGCGCGGTACTTATTAGAAAGTGCTCAATATCAGTGATAGAGCTAACATATTCAGTTGTATGAAATATGAGTTTATGACCCTGAATTTCACGCTTTTGCGATCATCAAACAAACTCTTTGTCTGATGATCGCAAAAGCGTAAAACCCAGGGTCACAAATTCATATCCATATAACTGAATATATATATATATATATATATATATATATATATACTAGCTGACTGAAAAAGTTCGTGCCTGCTTTTTATTATTTTTAATTTTGTAATCGGGCCCAAAGTTTTGCAATGATCTAATATATATGATGTGTCCCTTTAGAACGGTTGGTCGTCATGGCTCTCTACTATGTCCTATTCTTTGTAGCTAATAAGTTTTGTCTTTTTGCCATCTCTCCAAAACTCTGCTCTTCCATCCATTCATTGAAGCGCGTCAAGTAGGTCATGGCATGCTTTCGTCTATCTCTCTTACCTTTAATCTGCCCTGTGTGTATCTAATTTTCCAAACCCTCTTTCCTCATTATGTTACATTTCATTCTTGAACTTTCAGCCCTCTTCGTGATTTTAAATACTAGTTTTCTTTTTTGTTGCCATTGTAGCTAGAACTTCGTCGTTTCACACGTGCTCCGTCCATGTTATTATCTGTTTCCACATTTATGTTGCCTCAAGTTTCTTCTTCATATGTGGGGGAATTGCCCAGTATTCCCTGCCATATAGGAGGACTGATATAACTGTTCAGTACAATGTTCTTTGTTTCTAATTGTTATTGTAATTTACCCACACACGCATGGGCTCTCCCAGCTATAAATAGGAGAAGGGAGTTTCCAGCAGTTAGCTCTGACAGTTTTTTTGGAGAGGGAAGTTTCCAGCAGTCAGCTCTGACAGTCAGACTGAACATTCTTGCTGTAGCACTCTCGTTTCTATATGTTTAGTATTACTGTTTCTGTTAATATATTTAAATCAATTCCTCAATTTGTGTCTTTATTTCTGGTCCCTAACAAGGCCACAACTCTAATGATATTTTTCTGTTTCTTAATACTTTCCTTAGCTTTTGGAAGGCATCTTTCTCTATCCCAATGTGCTTTCGGATATCATTGTCGCACTTCCTGTACTCTGTTAGAACACTTCATAGATGATTAAATTGCTTTACTTGTTTGATTTCAGTATCTCCAATCTGTAATTTGAATGTTGGGATGATATATATATATATATATATATATATATATATATATATATATATATAACAAATATGCATTCTGCCTTCTTGAAATTGATGTTTAGTCCTTTCTTCTCGCTTTCCTTCCCTATCTTCTGTCTGACTTCGTGTAGTTCCCTTTCTGTGTCTGCTGCTATCAATACTGTATCACTTGCATATCTTATGTTCTTAAGATTATGTTCGCCAATAATGAATCCTGGTAGGACTTCTAATATACCCACATGTATTTATGAGACATTACCCCGAAGTTCAGAGAATTTGACCACTAGTAAAAAAAGAAAAAAAATGATAAAACATAGCCATAGAAGTGTCTACGGCGCAATCCGCTCCGTATGCTTTCGGATTCCCAGTAATTTTGGGTAGCTCCTTGTATATACAGCGTCGACACCAGCAGAGACTCACAAGCAACGCTTACTGGTCGAAACTGAAGTCGATTATTTTTCAACGAATTACTCGTTGCCTGACTCGATAAAGCGTTGAAGAATGATATGTCTTCATGCAATTAAACAGAAGATGTTCCACCCGAAAAGACCCCCAACGAGTACTGGTCACGCAAACCCTGTGTAAGTCTAGACTGTTCCCGTCCATTATGGTGTAAAAGAGAGGCCGACATGCCTCAGAATAGACGATGTGTGTAGTTCATATGATATGAACGTTTGTCCGGCACCGGAAACGATTAGCATTCCGAAAGAGAAAGAGGAAATACACATTTCAGTGTGATTTGTTGAAAGAAACTTCTAATTTTGGCGGGAAAAATAAAACATTTGAATCTTTCGTCGAGACGGAGAAGAACATAATAGGTATAACGTATAGAAAGAAACGTGAAAAATCTGGGCGGTATTTTGATGTCGTAAAATGTGTGATATATGAGAGTGTCATAATAAATGGAAGAAAAAGAAAACAAAGTGAAATTTAATTTATAAAGGAAATATTGTGATCGGTTGACAAGCCGGTCTCCTAAATAATTATTGTTGAGTAACTCTATATTATGACCAGGTCCGGTGATTAATACCTACAAACCTTCGACCCGTGATCCCAATCCTGATTGGGATCTCCAGCCAGTGTTTTGTGACCATCTTATCAACAACCTACATTTATATACGTTACAAATTACTCTAAGCACAATGAACTTTAAAGGATGAAAACTTTCGCTGATTTTGACTTTATTCTGGGATCCCTTTTTCTTTTTTTTTTTTTTTTCTTTTTTTTTTCAAATCCGTGATTTTTTTGTTTGTTTGTTTGTTTATGCTAAGTCTCGGAAAAACACGGAATATAAAATTCACTATTTGTTATCCATAATGTTGAATGTGTGAACATTATTATTCATCTTTTTAACAATAAAAATCTCAAGTTGATGTTAAAAATTGCCGTAAAAAAATTGATTTATTCAAGGTAATCTATTATGACATATCTCTAATTTGTATTTAGATTCAATGCATTTATTTTCAATTTTTCTAGTTGAATTGTTCTCCTATATTACATATGATTCATTATTATATATAATTAGGTTAAATAAAATTTATATTTTATATAAATACTACCTTATGAAAATTGACATGTAGTCAAGTGGGGGGCCTCCTACCATAGATTCCAGGAGTGTATCGCAGACTCGGGGAGGACATGAGACCCTTGCACTAGCCCTGATAAAAAAATTAAATTCAGTGAATACCTCTTAAACTTTTCGCTGTGGAATTATGGTCAGCATGATGGCTTCCTATATAGCTCTGACTCCTGAGACGTGGGTTCAATCCTTATTGGATTCACAACGGCCGAAAATTTGTAATAACAACAAAGATGTGGACAATCGTCAGATATAAATAGTGTAAATAATAGTCAGTTAAGTGCCATACGTGATCCACGCTTGAGCGATCGTGTCTCTTTCGATCCATGACTGGCTCGGCAGAAGATTCTCCCGCAGCAGTCTGCCGTTTCTTTCTACGGTAGACTGGTTTCCAGCGAAGCCTATAGAATGCGGTCTGAGGTGCTATTCAACCCTTAACTGGGAGGAGAAGAAGTGGATTCATACCTCTCCCAAGGGTATTTGCGTGTAAGTGAATGTAACGAACCCGACTGGAATTCGAACTCCGCTCTCCGATTTCTCACTCTGAGAATATATTACATTACACCACAACGTCCATCTGCATTTGTCGAAATAATAATATTTCCCTATTAAAACAATTTAAAGTTATACATTATGATTAGAGTGAATTATTGATGTGTTTGCTTAAGAAATGTTACCTTCAACCTTTTACTATAACTAAATATTTTCTAATGCATTCTTATAGTAAAATCGTTTCCAATGAATTTCTATATATTCTTCTAATATATTCTATATAGAATATAGTCATGTGATAGATATAATGATTAAAGGAGATAAATATTTTCTCGTATCTGTTTAATAAATTCTATCCGTTATATCCCGATTTTCTTAAACATATAGTTATGTATATAATTTTCGTTTGTTTTAAAATTAAAAAATGAAAACCTATCGAACGTAGTACGAACAAATATTAGTCATAGTTCCCTTTTCATTTTTACTTTATTTTTTCACTTCACCAACAAACTAGTTACTATCATTAACCTCTTGTCATTATCATAAAGTTGGTAGGTAGCGTCTGGCGACCATTTGTTGCCATTCAATGACGGTAATGATCTTTCAAAAGACAATGAGTCTCCAGGGACCAATAATACTTCTTTTTTTTTTTTCTTTTTTTTTAATTGTCTCTTCTTCCAAGAAGAGATAAGTGATTAATGACTTTTGTGGATTGCTATCCCAGTCTAGAATCCCACAACTCTATCCTTATCATCTTATTTCACGTGTCCTTTAAGGTTTTTCTCCCTGTTTCTTTATGCATACATATGCGTATGTTTGTTTGTTTTTTTGATTTAATTTTTCCATTACCCAGTTCGGACGGCTCTTTGACCAATCATAACCCATTCAGCAGGGCGGATATTGGCAAAATTGCACGCGACGATTGGCTGATTGACTCGAGCCTGTTTGCGTCGCCATCTTTGAAAAAAAGTATGTTTCTGTTTTGTCTTTTCTTTTTTAATATGTGTGGTTGGTTTATTGTTTTGTATTTCATTGATACGCTTGATTTCGTCTTGAAATATAATCGATAATTAAAAGTGACTAAGAGAAGGTGTTTGACGCCATGACGTTGGAGCTAAGACTTGATATGGATGGAAAAGGTACTTTTGTGCAACAAATACAAATGGCGGTGTGATTGAATTATTTCATGGTCATTATTTTTCAAATAATTTACTCCGCGACACGATTATTTTGTTCGGCGTTTTTTAAACTTACATAAAAATTCCCGATGGAATGTTTATTTGGATCGGCATGCTTATTCTATGAGTTGGAAAATTTCTACCGACATGACTATTCCAGACGACAATTTGTATTTAGTTCATCAGAGTAGATCGCCAAAACGTTTTAGATAGTTTTTGTAATATTCTATGTCAATAGACACACATACACTGAGAGAGAAAAGAGAGTGAAAAGGACACAATAAAAAATTATATATATATATATATATATATATATATATATATATATATATATATATATATATACTAGTTGAGTTAAAGGCGTTCGTTATAACCCCTTACCAGTATGTCAGAATGAGATTTAGCTTTCATTTTTTTTCGATAACTTTTTCTTTTCTTGATTTCAGATGAAAATTCGAGAATGTTCAGTCAAATCTCATCCCAAAACATTAAATCACGTCCACCTTGATGAAATTTGATGATATCCAGCCTTTGCTCCATCCCTGACGAGTGGACAGAGTGATTACCGGAAGATGCATCTACGAAACTCTAGAGTCGGGATGCTGAAGATAACACCGATCAGCTAGTGACAATTTTTATATTTGTATTAATTTTCTCTCTCTCTCTCTCTCTCTCTCTCTCTCTCTCTCTCTCTCTCTCATGAGATAAGGTATTGTAATTATTTACATTGTTCGAACTGTTGTCCTCCTCTTTGTGGCCCTATTCAAAACGTTTCGGCCGTTGTACGGTCTAGCTTTTATCAGATGATTGGAATTTCGAACCGAAAACGAGTTAGATTGATCTAGTTCCACACGCCGAAATAAGCCGCCCCCCTACTTAAAATAGAACTGCAGGAACATCATAAAGCCTTAACACTGTAGGGGGGGGGATAGAAAAATAAGGCATGGCTGAACACATATGAACAGAAAAGGGAGATCACCGCCCACTGTGAGATGAGATTGAAATAATAGACACAGGGCATAACTGGAAAATACGAAAACTTAAGGAATCAGCACATATGCTAGACCACAAAAATCTTCCTAGCCAGCCAATCATAGACATGAATACATTATTGGAACCAGTAATATGGAGTGTAAAAGATAAACAAAAATAACAACAATTTGTAATATGAGCTCTGGTAAAAAAAAAAAAAAGTACTGAGACATTAGACAGGCCCCAAAATTCATACACTGATGTTCTCAAGGACACATGACCCAGTGGCTAAAATCGTTGGTTGAATCCAGTGGCTTAAACCAAAGAGTTGTGAGTTCAATACCCGGTGACTGCAGAGGTGAACAAAATTGGAAAGTTGAGTCAAAGGGAAATAACTGATACTGAAATATACAGAAGCGGCATGTGGAACTAGAACAATCTACCCCGGTTTCGTTTCGAAGTTCCAAAGAAGAACTTTTGAAGAAGGCCGGAGCGTACAACAGTCTGAACAATGTAAATATTGTAAATATATATATATATATATATATATATATATATATATATATATATATATAAAAAAAAAAATTGAAAGTTCAGGATACTTATTTAAGAACGCTCTTGAGGACACAGATAATATCTGAAGAGTTAATCATAGCGAAACTCTGAGTCAATCTTCGATAAGTACCTTTCAATATTTTCGATACAATACTTATTGTTCTAGATAACTATTAAGCATTTTATTGACAAAAATTCTGTTTATCTTGACATACATTAAATTATATAATTTTACGTATATCAGTAAGTGTTACGAATATTAATTTATTATTTTTTTCTTTCCCTCTCAGGTAGGAATAGTTACGGCTATGCATTATTTATCTATACTATTTAACTCTACGTGTGTGTGTGTGTGTGTGTGTGTGCAGGAACCGAGGAAAATATATATCCGCAAAGAAAAGAAAATAAGTTACGGGTATGAATACTTTACCTCTATATCAATAGGTTATATATATATATATATATATATATATATATATATATATATATATATATATATATACACCGCTAAGCGTGATAAGCGTTGCCACTAAATCCGACCATTGTTCTCAGTCAGCCATTTTGTATTGTGTCATTACATCCGGCTCCTTTCGCATAGTTTGTTTATGCATTCACTCTCACCTCGCAAAAAATCATGACCGGCGGGTTTGTTTTTACCTAAATACGCATTCAGTTTCTTTGTCATCAACCGTCACAAATATAAAAGAATTGATATTGCTTTGTAATTGGAGGTAATCCCATTCTTTCTAGATTATCCCCCCCCTACTTCACACTTTCAAGCATATTCTCTCTTTTTTTTTTTTTTTTTTTTTTACAATTCCCCACTCCCCACTTCATTTACATCAGTTGGAATTTAGTATGTGCCCCCTTTTGATACACACGCATTTAACACACACACACACACACACATATATATATATATATATATATATATATATATTTCTTATTTCGAGATTTTTTTTCTTCTGGCTTTTTTATTATCTACTAACAATATGTTTTATTTTATCTGATTAATGTATTTTAAATAGAGGATTGTCCTTATTGTGTTGTTTTGTCATACAGTTGGCGCTTACAGTCGGCAGTTCCTTGAATCCTGTGGAGAATGTAACAAGATGAAATTAAATTTTTATGTGCCTCCGGCTTTTAAGGTTCTTCTACGTTCGGTACGGAAACACGACATTAAAACGAAATACTGCTGCCAACCTACCCGTCACCAAAAGTAGTCCCCACTTTGAAGAAAATAAATTAGAAAAAAAAGAACAAAAACTAATAAGATAAAAAAAAAAATACCAAGTTTCAAAAATCTTCAAACCGAAAAAAGATTGGTGGGGGTGGGGGATGAACAAATAATTCCAGACAAAGATAACGAATAAGATGAAGAAAGAAATATATCCTCACAAAATTTAAACAAAAGTAAGTTAATTCTGTCATGCCATTTTACTCCTTGAAGCAAAACTTAATTTGAAGATTTATCTGTAGAAATGATTGCATCAGAATTACATCCGGTGGCGAAAATTATTTTCAGAATTCAACTTCCGGAAAAATTATCTGTCAGCTAAAATTCTTTTCATAAGCTGAAATTCCTTACTAACTTGTGAATTCCTTTCTTTTCTTTTTCTTTTTTCTTAAAGAAATTGCGTGTAAGAAAAAATATTGAGAACTTTTAAGTTGCGGATAAGAAAAAATATTAATGCTAAAAAGAAACAGTAACCCTCCTTTCAAAAAAAAATCTTATCCTAACGATCTGCCATCTTGCGTTCAAACGAAGACGTGAAACCTTTCAGAATTACAATTACTTCTGTGTCGGTTTGAGCAGGGCATTTGTTCAACGATAGAACGGAAGAAGGCGCTTATTTCTTGTTTCACAAAACTATTCATTTCCAGCGAAACTCACTCTATGACAAGGCAATTACCTAGTGAGAAACTAAGTACTGATTGATATTTATCTCTTGAGTAGGGATTAGACTACCCCCAGGGAGGTAACCTTGAAGGCTTACAGAGAGTGCATATCTGTTACGAGGCCAAGGAAAATGCGTGTGTAACCAATTGAAATGATTCTAAATGTGGGCTCAGAGCGCCACGTCGTGGGGGTTACAGTTAGCAAGCTAGTTTACCAGACCATTACTGCAGCATTGCGAGTTCGATTATGACTTACGGCTACATCACATTGAAACACCGGTTAAGCATCGCAAAGCATGGTCAGTACCTAGTTGGGTGACTGCTAAGGAATACAAGGCTTGAATGTGCTGGTGGTATAATGGACAACGGCTCGGAATGAGAAAATTCCAGTCGGCTTCGTTACACTCACTTACACATCTTAATTGTTGTTTGTTCTCGGGTCGATATCTATGGGTAAATAGGGAACTACCAAACAATGACCAACAATATATTTTTATGGTAAAATGACCAACAATACATTTTTATAGCAAAATGACCAACAATACATTTTTATGGTAAAATGACCAACAGTACATTTTTATAGTAAAATGACCAACAATACATTTTTATGGCAAAATGACCAACAATATATTTTTATGGTAAAATGACCAACAATACATTTTTATAAAAAATTACCAACAATACATTCCTTTTACAAACAATACATTTTATGATCTACAAAAATATATTTAGAAGCATACCCTGAAAGTATAAAATTATGTACAAAATATTTAGATTTCGGCATTTAATAATCCATAGTGATGTTGATATGCGGCTGAACAAAATCAACTAAGCAACCAACATTGACTTTATACCCTTGTGTATGAATCCACTTCTTCTCAACCCCCAACTATGGGTTAATTAGTACGACTTTTATCACAAAATCCTTATTCTCCGCCCCAACACACACACACACACACACACACACACACACACACACACACACACACAACTTACAGTCCAAAAATATATTCCGGCTTTAAATAACCCGCAAAAGACTGATAAGCCATAAAAAAGAAATCAGTCATACTTATATATTCTACTGATTTTGCCTTTTTAATCTCAGCTTATTGAATAATTGTACATGGGTTCATCATTAAGTGACCCCACAAAATGAAACTAGCCTCGCTTTCATTTCAATAAATAGAATACGATTTATTTTAAACACGAGGTAAAAAAAAAAGTTTACAGGCCATTCTATAAGCTATTGTTAGTGTTCTGGTCCTTTAATCAAATTTATAAATAACTTTCAAGAAATATTCCGATTACCTACTTAACTAGTGTAATGTACAAGTTTGATGGTTACACACCAAATGAAATGTAAATTCGTTGTCTAATGGCTACTGGTCGTCTGGGCGTGTTCCAAAAGTTTTCAGTCTGAATATGATCCCAGTGACAATGATTTCAAATTATTGCTTTATTTTATTGCTCCGCTGAAAAAAGCATTAACCATCAGAAGACGAAATATGTGGTCGTTAGCAAAAAGGACAGCCCAAGGTGCATGCTACGAACTGGGAACATCAAAATCAAACAAGTACAGAAATGTAACTATATGGGAAGCGTTAAAGTAGATGACATTACACGTTAATTAAATCTGATGGCGAATTGAAACAGCAAAAGATTCCCTGCAAAAGTTGAACAGTTTTAAGAAACAGTACAGTTTGTTTTTGTTTTTTCGTTTTGTTTTGTTTTTTTTTAGAAAAAAAATGAAAAGAACGCTGAAACACAATGTAATATCAATCCTCTTATATGATAATGAATGTTGGACAATCCACCTCCCCCACAAAAATATGCCGAAAAGAGTTGAAACACCGAATAGGATTGACAGGCTGGAGAATTTGCCATTCGCATGACATACTGAAGGCAAAACGGTTCACCATTCATCCACTCATCGAATATGCCTGTCACATCTGTTATACCACTTTTACTATCTATTTAGAGATTCTTGATAAAATCCAAAGAATCTGCAAAGTAAACTGTCGTGACATGGCATCTCAGTTTCACTCACTTTCCTAGCGTCGTAACGTGGCTTCCCAGTGTCTTTACTATAGATATTTTCATAGAAATTATTGTGGTGAACTTTTTTCTATGTAAACTAGTTTGAACTTCATACGGTGGAGTAATGGATAGAGGCTCTGATTGAGGAATCGGAGAGCCGAGTTTTAATTCCAGTCGAATCCATTAGATTCACTTACGTGCTAATTCCCTTGAGAAAGGTATGAGTCTTCTTCTCCACCCAGCTATGGGTGAATAGCAGAACAGACTGGGTTCTATAGACTTGGATGGCAGCTGGTCTACCGCCGAAAGAAATGGCAATCTACTGCGGGAAAAAATCTGTCTCGTCAGTCATGTATCAAAAGATACATGATCGCCTAAACGTGTATCACGCATGGCACATAACTGACTGATAGACTTTGAGGTATTTTGATGGCTGCATGAATGGTAAGAAATAGTGTTGTTTTGGTGTAAGGAATAAAGTAGAATGTTTGGATCCGCAATTGTGGATAGCTAAGTTTCATTATAAGACAGAAGACCAGCCTACCAGATACCCCATTTTGGCCTTGTGCCACATTTTTGTATTTTATACAAAATAAATATTACTTTCTGTGATACATAGACTTTATAAATTTAAACGCAGTGCCAAATTGATGGCAAGTCCAAACATTTAACTATTTGGGAAGTGTTTTAACAGACGATGGAATATGTGGCACAAAAATCCGAAGGCGCATTCTTCTTTTATGTGCCGTGCTTCTTCAGGACGTAGGCGATCATGGCCCTCCATATCTTCCTGTCCCTTGTAGCTCTTAATAAGCTTTGTCTTTTTGTTATTTCTCCCAAACCCTGTTCTATCATGCATTTACTCAAGCTCTGATTTCTTCTGTTCCTCTTTCCTTCAATTTGTTCTGTGAGTATCAGATTTTCAAAACCTTCCTTGCTGAATAAGCGCCCAAGAAATGTCAACCGCTTCTTCCTGATGTTAAGTATAAGTTTCCTTAAAGCGCATTGGAAGAGCAAAAGATGACTCTCAAAAACCTAAGCATAGTATTAAGAAACGTGAAACAAAGAAAGATTAATTACTAAGGCTCGTTTCCGAATATGTTTGTCAGCCTGGGTAGTTATCAAGTTGGTGCAAAAGTAAGGTCGGATTTTAAGATCTATATTAAAAATGAAAAGTCCCGTGATTTTGAAAACATTTATTTGTTAACATAATTTCCTTTGATTTGTAGAACATCATTTCATTTGTCAACAAGCTTATAAATGCCACACCTGTAAAATTCCGTAGGTTATGAACCCAATTCATTTTCAACCTCTTCTCTTGATGGCAACTTAAGACCATCCAATATATAGCCCCCCCACCCCCAATGATAATCAGAAGGAGCAAGGTCTGGAGAATATGGTGGATAAAGCAATATTTCGCAACCAATTCTTCCAAAAATCATCCGAGCTGTATGAGGACAACCGTTATCATGATGGATGATGACACCCTTTCTGTTCACTAAGGAAGCTCACTTCTAGGTCAAAGCTGTTTTCAAATGATGAATCAGATTAGCTGTAATTGTTTGATTGTTGTTTAACAGTTCATAATGGACAATTCTTTCAATATTCTACTATGCACTCAACATGAACTTTGGATGAATTCCTCCTCTTGGTTGCTGAATTGATCTTTCACTTCGACTGATTCACGATCGGCCGCCTTTAACGTTATGGTAAAGAATCCACTTCTCACCACTTGTAACAAGTCTACCTAAAAATGGTGCTTGAAGGTGTCGTGAAAGCAATGATTTACAACAAGCAAGATGCTATTGCAGATTCTCTGAAGACAGTTCATGTGGGATCCATTTCCAAACCACTAAAGCCTTTCCGATCTTTTTAACTGGCGTAGCACAGGGTATAGTCTACGTTAAATTGTTCTGCAAGTTCCTTAGACATAATGGTGGGCTTGTTCGTGACAACAGCTTCCACCTCTTCAGAATCAAGTTTTTTTTTTGTTTTTTGTTATTTTTTTGGATGACTTTCTTTCAGCTCTTCTTTCAAACTGAAATCTCCACTTCAGAAAAACCATCTCCTGCAATTTCTTTCATTCACTGCATCATCTCCATACGCGCTCTGAATAGATTTTTCAGCTGCACTTGCATTGACACCTTTATGAAACTCATACAGTAAGACATATCGAATGTGATCTTTAGATGGGACAAACATGGGTGCGAATAAGATCATGAAAAATATTTTATAATCTGCAAGAAATGTATAAATTACTTATTGTGATATTCATTAACTATAACGAGAAGCACAAATTTCATAAATACTATCTAAAATATTTCTTCTCAAAAATCGGACATTACTTTTGCACCAACCTGATAGCTAATCCCTGTTGCAGATGCCTGCTCAGGCAAATTTGTGTTTCTTCACAATAAAACAAACTTGTGTCTTATAGTAAAACTACGCTACAATTTCTGAGAGAGAGCTCATCATCTCGCAGTATTAAACATTTTGAACAGGGCCAGGTCAAATCCTCGGTCGCTATGATTTATGATTTTGCTATTACAACCATCCGTCGGTTTCTAACAGTTCCATCAGCCCATTCCACAGAAAAGGCCTGGGTCGGCCTGTGATATTATTTTTCAGACACGTCTCAACGGTGTTGCATGCTGATATCGTTTCTCTGATATTATCAAGAAGTCACTTCCGTCAAATTGACCACGTCTAATGGTCGGAACACTAACGTTCTAGCCACTTGGCCCCATGCTGAACTAATCATGCAAAATATCAGCCCTTCTACATAGCGGGAAATTAAAAACTATTTGCTCACAGATGAAGAGGAAGCTGGAGATAACAGAGGTGGTATTCTGAAGAAAGATGATACTACAATGACGGGAACATCTCAGCAACAAGGAAGTTTTAAGGAATTCGCGAACAAAAAGCACAATTATACATAGAATAAGAAAGCGACAGTTGAAATTTCTAGGACCCATATAAGAGAGAAAAGTAGACTTGGAGAATTTAGCACTCAGGGAACATATTTGAAGGAAAGCGGTGCCAAGGGGAAACATCGAATAACCTCCTAAACGAGTTTATGTAAACTAATGCTTGAACAGGAATAGTAAAGAGACAAACATTGGTAAGACCTGCAAAGATAGGAAGTTGTGGATAGCCATGATCGCCCGCAATCCTGAAGGGACATGTCATCTCGGCTTCAGTCAATTTTCTATCGCCGTAACCTAGCTTCTCTGTGACTTTTCTGTAAATATTTTCATTATAATTGCTCTGAAGAGTTTTCCTGTTTGGTACCTACAACTTTTTTAATTTAAGCGCAGTACTAGATTGGCGGCAAGGTCTCATCATTTTACAGTTGAAATGGCCGTTAGATGCAACCGTAAGTTCTATGCTAATAGTTTCTTCTCTCGCTCGTAGAAATTAAATACAATGTCAATCGTTATTTTATTGTTCTCTCTCCTTAATAATGTTTCTCCTTTTCTCATATTCTCTCACACTAGGTAACCCCTTTGTATCTTAGTGGCTTTATTGCCTTGCTTCGGATGAAATGATTTTAAAATGATCTTTTAAGGGGCAGGATATATCATATAGCATGTATAAGTTATCGTAGATTATATGTCACTCTTAAGATGCAGCAATAGTTTTATTAATTTTACCGGAATTTCTAAATTTCACATTATTGAAACTGGAAGAAATATTATTGTAATTAAATATCTTATTATAATTCTGCTTGTCACTCTCTTTGTTTCCTTATTTAGCAATGGGCATACGTTACACTCTATTAGTACCTCATAAATAATGGACTATTCTGTTTTGATCGCGTGAAAAGGCAGAAAAGGCATATCAGAGACGCTACCTGGCTTCACTGAAAGAAAAAGAAAGAAAGAAAGGAAGAGAAGAGGAGTTAGAAGTGTTTAGCGTCTCCTGCAAATACCTTATAAATAATGGACTATTCTGCTTTGATCGCGTGGAAAGACGGGAAAGGCATATCGGAGACGCTACTTGACTTCAGTGAGAAAATGAATGAAATAAAGAAAGAAGATAGAAAAAGCTATAACACTCTCATATATTTAACGTCTGCTTCAGTGAAATGGAAAAAATTGTCAATTTCAATTTTTTTCATTTGTACCCCCTTCTTTAAATAACAAGAAGTATCATATTTTTTATTGTCATTGCAATAGTAGAGCTTGAGTAAATGGATGGCAAAATAAGGTTTAGAAGAGATAACAAAAAGACAACATTTATTAAGAGCTACAAAGGACAGGAAATTGTGGAGAACTATGATCGCCAAAGTCCTGAAGGGACACGGCACATAAAGAAGATTATGACTTCTGTGGATTTCTTCTGTTCACGCATCTGGCATTTTAACTGGGGAGTCGCCATGAAAACAGGCAAGCCCTCTCCAATTGTAAAACCAATAAATGATCGAAAACTATGACTGAATGATTGAAATTCACTTTGTATAGGTAGACAAAGAAAGCGAAAAAAAATAGGAAGGGAAAGCGAAAGAAAAGCGAATTTGGGTTAGAGGAGGAGAAAGACGAAAAAGAAGAAAACAGAAGATGAAAACGGAAGTGATTCAAAAAGAAGAAACTGCTGCTACTACTACTTTAATCGTAGTTGCGTGGCTGAAGTAGACACTCCAGAAACCAAGAAATTTGTCACAAGGCTACAAATGTGGCGCACCTATTGGGGATCAAGCTTAGTCGAAACAAGAAGACACGAACATTGAATTGTATACGAAACATGTTCGGTCCATGGTATTCTCAGCATCTTTCTGTAGAACTACATTTATCTTACTTCAAGTAACTTCATCTGTGACGAGATTGTCCAGCCTTCAGTCATATAGGAGGACTGATATTGCATAACAGTTCAGCACTCGTTTCTTTGTTTCTAACAACATCCAAAAAATCCAGTCTTCCGTGAATTCATAAAATCTTAGCACTTGCCAAGATTAACTACAGTGACTACAGCTTTTTTATAGCTACGTCTTGGGCAGGTAAGATAGTTTAGGGACAACGGTCTTCTCAGGTGTTCATTCATCCATTCTCTTCGTCGCCAAGCTTCGTGGCATAAGTGACATTTTTGGGCCAAATACCTGACGAGTAGACTGAATGCAAAGGTAAATGGAGTAATTCCTTAAGGAATTATTTCCAAATGAATATAAGTATCCTCCAACCAAATTTTAACTTGGTTCATTGATTCTGTGTTTTTCACTACCCAGCACGTCTTTCACGAACGCACAGGTAGAACAATAATAAAAAAGGTATTTGTACTGCATTCGCGTGTCGGTTCTACAGCGGGCAAGGCGTTACATTTACCGCCAAAGAGACAAAAAGAAATTTTCTGACAGGTACACAGAGATGTATTCACGCACACACGCCCGCCAGTCATTTCATCGCAAAATAACACTATCTCATCAGACACAGCAGAGAGGCAGCGAGCAAATCGAACTTCACCTGACCAAATTAACAGACAAACAGACACAGAAAAACTAATGTCCCTAACCCTGCCAATTAACCTGGGAGGTGTATCTCCCTACGTGATAAATGGTATTAAATAGATCGTTTTTACAATAACAGTCTGTCGCCTCACTGGAGCGGGACATAGCATCATCCGCTCGTGAGAAGACACCAATGGAAGATGATACGCCTTACGTCGGCCATTTTTCACTGGCAGCGATTTGTGGTCTCCAATCACGCTAGATTCTCCAAAGCGTCACTTGGTTGGAACACGTTCCCACAACATACATACCCCAAGCTGTAAGATAAAGGTGACCTAGCTAATCTAACAAGCTATTACTACAGTGTACATATATTGGAAGGCTATTAGAATAACCCTATACTGGCAGCAAACCACTGGCACACGGATAGAAAATGAGTTCAGTAAATATACAAAAATAGGAAAGGGTTTAAGACAAGGAGGTGTCTTCTCACCGAACTTATTCAACCTATACAGTGAGGTGATTATGAGAGAATTAGATGTCTTACCAGGATTTACTGTTGGCGGCCACAAGTCCTAACAACATAAGATATGCAGATGACAGTTGAGAGCAGACACAGAAAGGAAACCACAAGATGTCTTACAAAATGTAGTGATTGAGAGCGAGAAGAAAGAACTAAACCTCATCTGTAAGGAGACTAAATGCATGGTTGTTAGGAAAAGAGACATCCCTTCATACAAATTACAGATTGGGGATACCAAATATCAAACAGGTGCAACAATTTAGGTATCTGGGAAGCGCATTAACAGAGGACGGAAAGTGTGACACTGAAATCCGAAGGCGTAATGGGATAGCCAAAGTGCCTTCCAAAAGTTAAGAAAAATATTAAGAAACAGGAAAATATCGTTAGGAACAAAAGAAAGAACTGTTATGTGATATCAGTCTTTCTATATGCCAGTGAATGATCTCCTCATATAGGAAGAAGAGATCTGAAGCAACAGAAATGTGGTTCTACAGAAGGATCCTGAGGATACCATGGACTGAACGTGTTTGCGCCTACTGATGTTAAATCCTGGTACGTCACAAAGAGTTATTTGAACTGCTCAGCAACCTTGAGATATTTGGGAAGAATCAAGAACCTATACTGGCAACAAACCGCCTGCATATGTATAAAAAAATAAGTTCAGCAGATATACAAAAATAGAAAGGGGTGTAAGACAAGGACGTGTCTTCTCACCGGACTTATTCAATCTATACAGCGAGGCGATGCTGAGAGAATGAGAAGTTCTACCAGGATTCATTTTTGGCGGCCGCAATCTTAACAACATTAGATATGCAGATGACACAGTGTTGATAGCAGACTAACCACAAGAACTGCTACAGATTTTAGTGATTGAGAGCGAGAAGAAAGAACTAAACCTCATTTGAAAGGAGACTAAATGCATGGTTGTTAACAAAATGGACATCCCATCATACAAATTACAGATTGGGGATACCAAATATCAAACAGGTGCAACAATTTAGATATCTGGGAAGCGTATTAACAGAGGCCGGAAAGTGTGACACCGAAATCCGAAGGCGTTATTAGGATAGCCAAAGATGGCTTCCAAAAGATAAACAAAATATTAAGAAACAGGAAAATATCGTTAGAAACAAAGAAACGAGTACGGAACTGTTATGCAATATCAGTCCTCCTGTGTGGGAACGTGGTCCGAGTGGTTAGAAGGTTAGTCGATTTGTGAGGAAGGTGATTTCTTGGTATTATCTGTCTGGAGGAAGCGATCCCAGCGTGCGATACCCTTTGAAAAGTGCCTGAAAGCCATACCACGGGTTGACCCAAGTGAGTTGTGAGTGAAATTTGGTAGACGTCGGTGATTGTGCTAGCATGAAGTCACAAGTCCTCGTGACCGAGCATTTGAACGCGCTAGCCTTGTTCATCCTATTGATCATGCGCTCTATCCCATAAACTGTAACTAATGTCTGCTCGGCATAGTTGCAGTATAAAGCACATTTGGGCTCTGTGGGTGTTGAACAAACACAAATGTGCCTGAGCAGGCGTCTGCAATGAGGATTAGCTAAACTGACATCCTCGGATTCGAGTGGCTACGCCATTTACTTTACTTATATGACATCCATTCAGCCAAGCTCGCCGAGTTATGCGTTGCTTTCCTCTATGTCTGTTTACCCTCATCAAAATTTCCAAGCCCTCTTTCCTCATTATTTGCCCCAGAAATTTCTACCTTTTCCTGATATTAGGTAGAAGTATTATTCTTGTTGACATTGTCTCTAGAACTTCGTCGTGGCTCACATGTTCGGTCCATGGTATTCTCAGGATCCTTCTGTAGAACAAAATTTCTGTTACTCCAAGTCTCTTCTTCATCTGTGACAAGATTGTCCAGCATTCACTGTCATATACGAGGACTGATATTGCATAACAGTCCAGTACTTTTTTTCTTTTTTTTTTTTCGTTTTTTTTTTTTTTTTTTTTTAGCGATATTTTTCTTTTTCTTGATACTTTGCTCAGCTTTTGCAAGGCATTTTGGCTATCCCAAATTCGGAGATTCGGAGTGTCACATTTTCCGTCTCTTTGTGCCCAGATAGAAAGGAAACTGACTTTTGCGATACAGATTTTCATTTCACTTTCATTGAAAATTTGGATCTCTATGTTTGCGTGAATGCACGTATATTCTAATACCAGCTCAGACCTAAAAATATTTCCGTCCTGGGTATGACGATAAACTACATCCGCGTCCTGGGTATGACGATAAACTACATCCGGGTCCCGAGTAAGACGATAAACTACTTCCAACATCAAGACCTCTAATCAAGAGGTTTTGAGGATCGTGGAACCACTTCTTTATTTCTGGTGTTCCCAGGTCCACCCGACCCGGAGTGGCAGCACCTGTTAGGGTCCCAGCTATGGGCAAATAGTTACCCCCCTCCCCAAAGGATTCAAAACAATATGAAAGTATAAAAATAGGTTTTAATAACAACAATATTTTTTGGAAAAAATATTACCAGCAATATATTTTTGGGAAAAAAATATTACGAGCAATATATTTTTGAGCAAGAATATTACCAGTAATAAAAAATATTGTCGGCATTAAATAACTGTTGTAGCATAACTACGGACGATAATGGGTTATGTTCCCCATTCATATAAATACAGTAGTAAATATTGTATGTTGGTCTGCAGTCGGAGATTTACCTCCAGCTGTGCTGTTCAAACTCTCTGCCTCCGGGCAGAGAGGATCCCCAGACGAGGCTATGTCGAAGAGTAGAGTCTCGTCTCGGGAAACAGCTACCCGACCCAGTTTTATACGGGGTCTACGGGGAACTCTTGACCGAGCTTACGGACTTGAATACCCCATATTAAAACATTTTGGCGACGAGGATTAGCCAAAATTGCAACAATAACCAATTGAGGTTGATATGCCGTAAAACAAAACAAACCAAACCAACTAAAAAAATTTTCTAGAAAAATTTTTAAAAATCACATTGAAAAATAATTCTCTTTATAACTGAATAATTTCCGAAAAGTTTAATAAAATTTTACAATTATACGATTTATTGTTAGAGTTTGAAAATCAGGTTTTTACGTTTTTGTCTCCAAATTTATGGTAAGAGTTGTCTAGACTAAGTGAACAAGGAATGTATTATCCGATGTTTTATTTTAAACCCATTCAAATTAGCTGTGTATGTACATGTACTTGTGTAAACATTAAAAAGCACAAACAAATGCATATCTCCCGCGCACAACACAGGTATATATATATTGCATCCGCGAGTAGAAAGTCACACGCAGACAGTTTGTGACGGACAGTGAATCAGCTGCGACAGCAGCAAGCCAACATTGTGACGCTGGGGTAGACATATATGAAACCCTATATGCCAATCACGACATCCACTCTAGTAAGTGTATACAAGGTCCATGCATCACAGCCAAATATGCGGGATTCGGTGACTAGTGTATCCGTACCGTCAAAAATAACAGCAATTGTTAGAATGTTTTAATATTAAGATGCAATGAAACAAAAATTTTGAAACAATGTATCTTGATTCAATAAAGCGGAGATAAAGAATTTACAACTAAATTAATTAATCCGTCCTTTTTATATATTTTTAGCGTTCAATGCTATCGATCATTAATTGATTACTCCTGGCATTATATAAATTGTTTTTTGCTCAGTATCTTTTCGTGTTAAAAAGGTTGTGTTTAATATAACAGTCAAATAGAAATATCTCTCGGAAGAAAAGATTAGCAACAGAACGACAAAGACAGCGACTACAAAGCCTATTTCAAGACAAATTTGAAGCAAGACGATCACTTAATAGAAGAAGGTATCTGAGTACCTCACATAAAAGGCATGAACAATAAAGACTGAAATCTAGAAACGTAAGAATAACGGAACTGGTTAATTAAACTGTTCGTTTTGCTCACGAAATAACTTTTTCTAAATGCATATTAATATTTTAAAGATTATTAAAACAACAAATTAATCACTCATAAATTTACTAATTTAAGTTGATTTTTGAGGTAAAAATGTTGAACAAACTTTTTAATTTATTGCCCTTTTATGTTGTTTAGTAATGTTTCTATGAGTAATTTTACTATCAGATTATAAGAATAATAATATACTCGCGTCGTCAAAAATGACGGCAATTGTTAGAAAGTTTTAATAGTGATATGCAAAGAAGCACAAGTCCAGCAACAATTTAATAAAGCGGAGATAAAATCATAACTAAAATAGAGGTCAATGAACCGTTTAATTAATCCATTCCCTTTTTATATTGCTTTAGACGTTTAATGCTATCTATGATTCGTTGATTAATCCTGGTATTATATAAATCGCTTTTTTTCTCATTATTTCATGTTAAAATTTTTACGTGTTTAATATAACAGTGTTTTGTGATGCCAACAAATACTCGTTGTTACTTCCGTAATGCTCGTTGTAGTAGAGACTTTTTAATCGCAGATACAACTATAGTAACGCTGTTGAACAATACTGGCGTCAGACGCCTTCGAAAAAGTCTCGCACTAATAGTACTTGTTCGATAATACTTTCTCAAATAGTAGCCACCGTATAGTGAATAGCGGCCCGTATAGTATGGAGGATAGGCTAGAACAAGCTATCGTTTAGACGTCACGCAACTTCCTACTTATGCAGTTTCCTCTACAGTCACGTGGTCTACTTAATTCCATAATGGGATCGCCTGTGTTTTCTCACTGGCGATCTATGTTCAAACTCAAGTGTCGGCAGCGACACTTTATTCCTATATAACACAGTGAAATGAAAATATCTCTCAGGAGAAAAACATCCCTGACTTTTACAGATTTATCTTGACTTAGTTTTTATTTACAAATATCGTGCCTTGAAAATGCCTTACGTCATTAATATTTGCAT